>WPIO01000074.1:0-77500 GCA_009760855.2 Cristatella mucedo | reverse complement strand
GGACACGGCGACCATCTTTTGACCGAGCTAAGTGCGTGGCTTTTATTGTCCACTGGCAAGCCTCTCCTCGGCGATCGTGGTCACAGTTGCAATGTGTGAATTGAGTAGCAATCGTAAGCTTATTTACGACGGCATAGTCGATCTGAGTGCGTTCTTTTTCTTTCAGCGTTTTCGCCTTTTTCTTTGTGCTTTCGTCGGTGTAATTAAATATTTTTAGAGTCATTAAATAGTAACTATCGTTGTTATCGTAGTTATTGTTATTAAATATTTAATAGTCAATAAATAATGGCTCGACAATGAAATTTTGACGTTGCTGTCATGGCATGCAGTTCACCTCCATATATCGCTACTCAAAATCCTCCCCTGTAAACAAATATCACTAACTCACATAGGGCTAAGTGGGTCTTTCTTGTGGAGCAGTGAAAAAAGCTATAATATATGTCGTTTTAGCAGAAATATTAGTCACAAAGGTTATAGTCGTTACTTTTTAGTAGTAGCAGCAGCAATAGTTATAGTAGTAATTTGCTTGTATACCATCCTCTAAGAGAAAAACCTCCATCTAAGAGTAAAAAATAATCGCTGTGAGAGGCATAAATAAAAATAAATATTAAATATAAAAAATAAATAAAAATATAATACAAAATAAACATAATATAAATAAAAAAATATATAATTATAAATATGAATATAAAAATAAAAATTAAAAATTAATGATTTTATACGCGCATATATAAAGATAAATGTGCATTCATATGCATCTATATATGTAATAATATTCATCTATATATACATATAAATATATATATATAAAACAACGTTACATATATATACGTATATACATATATATATATATATATATATATATATATATATATATATATATATATATACATACGTATATATATGTAACGTTGTTTGGTTCCGCCCGATAGTTCTGTTATCACATCGCGGAGGGAATACGGCTAGGTCTATTTTCCTTATTGTTGCTATCTTTTAACATAATTAAGTTAGTATTGTTGTGTTTCAAACAATTAATTGATCTGCCGTGAGATTAAGGATAGCATTAACGTATAAACATATCGCTGCACTGAAGTCATGATGCAGACTCTGACGTCATGATATTAGGAAGGGAGAAATAAAATAAATTCAGCAGCTTTTTCCATTCACGTAAATACGTTGCACTGACTACTTTTGGCAATTACGTTAGCGAGAAGGAAAGTGCAGATGCCGCTGGCGGAAAAACAACAGACCTAAGCTCACACCACTAGTTAGCGATAAGTTGGCTTTACAGGTGTGACTGAAAGTGATTGAGAATTTATTTATTATATTCAATGAGATTGAATTTAAACGAGATTGAGTTCTCTGAGAACTTTCTCAAGTGTATAATTACTATTAGCATACCTAAAATGCATCCTCGATAAAAAGCTGCGAGCGATTAGCAAAATGAAAGATTTCTCTCAGAGATACGAGCTGAGCCATTGCACTCGAGTGCAGCCCAGTGGGTTCCGGCTGCGGACGAACGGACGGAACTCTTCTTTCTTTCGTCTGCAAGATTACGGCGGTCGATCGCTCAAACGTCACTGTTGCAGTATTGATGGAGGTCAATACAGCAAGGTCGCATTCAAAAGAATAGTGTCCTTCGAAAGGCGGCATTGCCTTTACTTTAAGCGTTTCTCTATAGGCGGCACTTCTTGCTAACGCTCAGACTCCACTATAAACCTTCGCTGCACAAACGGGCGATCACCTGAGTTGTTCAACTTACAAGGTTGTAGTGGGTACCATCGTGGCTCACATCAAGCCCCAGCCTCAGCCGATGCGGCAGCCTCAGCTTCAACCTTCGCGTCATTATCAGATTCAGCCTCAGCGTTGAGTTTCACCTCAGCCTTGGCCTCTGCCTATGAATCAGCCTTACCCGCAGCATCAGCTTTACGGTTCGCTTCAGACTCAGCCTTGATCTTTGCCACAAGCATTACCGGCGAACTCGACTGTAGTTTTATTCGATTTGTGCTGCCCAAGTCACTTCAGTGTCACCTTCTGTTTCTGCCTCTCTCTCTTTCTCTCTCTCTCTCCATCCGTCTCTCTCTGTCTCTCTCTCTGTCTCTCTCTCTCTCTCTCTTCATATGTCTCTGTCTGTGTGTCTGTCTGTGTGTCTGTCTGTCTGTCTCTCTCTGTCTCTCTCTGTCTCTCTCTGTCTCTCTCTGTCTCTCTCTCTCTCTCTCTCTCTCTCTCTCTCTCTCTCTCTCTCTCTCTCTCTCTCTATCTCTCAACCCCGCAGGATAAGCCTTTCTCTGGAACGACGGCCGCAACGCTCGCGACATTTTTAGCCGAACCATTTAAGACTCCGGCCTTCCACTTGATTCGCAGGTTTATTTGCGAACTCAGTCACGTGCTCCGCCACGAATTCATGGTCAGCTAGTGTACCAAGCACAGTACATTTAAAGTCTGATAAACTCGCGAAAATGGTTAGAACGTGCAAGACAGATAAGAAAAGAAGGCGGGTCCACGCAGACGTGAGGTCCCTGTAGCGTCAAGGTCGCTCGGACGCACTACTACAGAGTGAATCGGACAGTGGCCAGTGCACAGATGGCCAGCACGCTTCCGGTCGACGTCGCCGGAAGTACGGCTCCGTTGCACAAGTCTGTCGTGCAGTAGCACCACTGTGTCGAAAGGCCGGATACGGAAAGGCTCGAGCAACCCGTCGTCTTCGTAACGAGCTCACACGTCCTGGTGTACGTCGATACGGTCGCACCTGAAAAAGTAATAGCTGGCACCGATCGTGCAAAGCCCAAAAATTGAGGTTTGGCGGCTACCGTGAGTCGCTCGCATCGTCAGCGTATTCAGGCACGGATCGAAGGCTCAGGCGGTTAGCATGGCAGCCAGCCGAGCGCTGCAACGTGTGTTGCAGTTACTGTCACCATGGGTGACACCGATCGCTATCTGTGGAGACTGGCAGAGCTACCAACCTCGTCCGGCTAGGAAGGCGATAGGATGTTTCTTAGTAATTTTTCCTTTCTAGAGATATTTCTGTTGGAGCAGTCGATAAAATCCACCGCCTAGTGGTTTTCGCCTCTGAACACTACAACTGAACTCAATGTCTCGCGACAGACAACGAGGCCATGTAAAAAATGTCGCACAAAAATCCTAAAATCTTTATACATATATATATATATATATACGTGCGTGTGTGTGTGTGTGTGTGTGTGTGTGTGTGTGTGTGTGTGTGTGTGTGTGCGTGTGTCTGTGTGTTTGTGTGTGTTCGCCTACGTGTAGAAATTTATCAGTTGGGCACGGTGGACAGTCATAGCTGGTAGACATTTCGACTCACTGGAAAAATGCGGATTACTTAACGGCAGGAATTTTAGCTTGCTAAACGGAAGTAAGCGTTTGCTCATTGACCTTCCTCTACACTTCAGGCAACCAGTTCTTTAATTTACCCAAAAATCAGTCCGTAGCGTCAAGGATATGTATGTTTGAAAATTTGGCCATTTTCTATACTCAGCCAATCAAAATGTGCAATGCTTTCGCTTGATTTTTCTCTGTCAGCTACCCACTGAGAGTGTAGCTACTAGGTAGTTGCTAAAGAAAAGGTGCAATAACTGACATTTTCCTCACGAACGATAAGAGCATAAGCATCGCAGCACGGGAAGCACTTACTTGGGCGAAAACGAGGCGGCCACAGGCGACCTATTTCGCAAGCATCGCCTCCGACTTGAAACCACGGAGCCGCTGCTACTGCGCCATACCGCTTAAGGCGCCTCACGGCACCGCCTGTGAGTGACTCACGTACCCAAGAAGGACACCGACGAGTAGGACTTGCCGCATGCAACGCAATCACTTGAATTTGTCACCACTGTGCCGCTCGCCACAAAGGGATCGGTGCACGAGCCGCCCAGGTTGAGGCCGAGTGCGTTGGAGCAGGTGTAGCAGTTCACGGCTGAGCCTGCAATAGAGATGGGACGAGAAATCGCCTTTAGGCACAAGCTATGCCATCTTTGCCGAGAACGATTAACCGTTGCAGCGATTGATAGAGGTGGCCACAGTGCCGAGCAAAATGGCGTCAGCACGGCCTACGCTGTGGCAACGCAACGCTGCAGCGGCTGCTGAGGCAACTACATATTGCCAAGATCGCTCGGCTGCCGTTAAACTCGTAACGGCGGCTTCGTTGGGCATGAGTGGCCGAGGTAATCTAGAAGTGCTATACAATTATCGACTTGCGGACCTGCTGCGCAAGCAGGCGTCTTTCTTTTTCAAAGCCGCACGTAAGCGGAGCTTTCGATTGGAGAATGCTAGAGCGGCAGCGGCACAGAGCGACTCCTGCAGCTCGCCAGTCCCTAACTACGTCTCACCGCTTCCGGTCATTGCCACCAGGCAAAGTACCACTGCTGCTGCCGCCAGAATGCCGACTCGAGCCATTTTTTGGGTGCGACTTAGAATAGGAGAGTCTTGAAAGAAGCGAATCGCTAGGTCAAAGCCGAGCGCAGAACTGCAGAATCGATGGCAGATTCGCTCAAACGTCCGTCCGGTGGCCTTTAGGTTACCATAGGTGAGCTTATGCTCGGGCGGCGATTCGTTTCTCGCCTAACAATGCCCCTGACCGGTTACCCTGGGCTGCATTCGAAGCACAGCCCGTGGTGGTTAAGTGCCATTCAAGCACATCCATAGGCGCTGCCGCCTGTTTGGGTTCGCACTTAAAAATCAAGGTAGCTAACGTTTGTCGACCGTGAGGTAGCACTGAGCCGCACTGTCAGATTCCAGCACGGCAGTGACGTCATCCAACGGCAGTAGCATCGCCGTCAGCGGCGGCTGGGATGAGATGGGTGGCTCTGGGCGTCAACTCTGGAGCGCGAGCGTTATCTTGCAGCGTTGTATCTCCGTCTGTAACTCCACAAAGTCATAAAGACCACGTGGGTGTTATGCAGGAGAGTTTTGTATAGCCCACTCACAGCCTAACCGGCTTTCGGTAAGCATTCGGTAGCCAACAGACTTCGTCTCAGGCAACGAAGAAAAATTGGGAAGCATAGCAGAGTCAGGAGAGCAGTTGAGGTAGTGAGTAGCATGGAACGTAATGCAATGTATCTCCTTCTGTAACACCACAAAGTCATAAAGACTACGTGGGTGTTAGGCAGGAGAATTTTGTATAGCCAACTCACAGCCTCAGCGGCTTTCGGTATGCATTCGGTACCCAACAGACTTTGTCTCACTCAACAAAGAGAAAGTGGGAAGCTTAGCAGAGTCAGGAGAGCAGTTGAGGTAGGGAGAAGACTAGAAGTAGCAGCTCAGGACCGCTGAAAAGGATGTGCCATAGTCGGCAGTAGGAGAGTGGTTGTCGTTGCGTAAGAATTGTGGAAGCGAGTTCCGCAGTCTAGGACCTGCAGAGCTAAAGCTTATGTAGCAAACTGTCTATAAGCGGAGGGATGGAACAGCTAATTTATTGTCCACACAGGTACCTGAGGGTGGGAAGAGTCTAAGCTGCTGGATTCCGAGCGCTGCTTGGCCTGGTGGGGGAGTAGATCTGAATGATAGGCTGGAGCTAAACAATGAAGTAACCTAAAAGTGTGCGACAAAACCTTGAAGTCAATCCGTTGCTTGACTGGTAGCCAGTGCAGGTCGGCGAGATGTGGCGTGATGTGGCAACTGCGACGCTCACGACAGACAGGCCTAGTTGCAGAGTTTTGCACCAGCTGCAATCGCCTGATCGCACTTGCTGCTAGGCCAGTAAGCAGTGAGTTGCAGAAGTCGAGACGGGATGTCACGAATGCATGGACCAACTTGGACGTGGTATCTTTATCTAAAAAACCCAAATTTTAGCAATATTATGTAGGTAAAAGTAGGCAGATTTGACTCTGGAGCTGATGTGGTCGTCTAAGGAGTCACTTTCGAATATGACCCCATGGTTTTGAGCTGATTGAACATGAGATATGCTGGCAGAGCCAATTTTGAGCGTCAGAAATTTCATTTTGTATGCTCCCAAAGCGTGGAACTCACTTCTGACTGGCGTCATGGCATCCCCTGACTTGACCACATTTAAAAAGAACACAAACGCTCATACTTAGGACAGCATTTAGTGTGACAGTCTGATTCGGCCTTTAAGTGCCTAAGCGTGCTGACACTGTGCATGCTGCCACTAACCCCACATGCGTGCTGACCCCGTGAATGTCACCCCTAACCGTGTTATTCATGCTGTTTATCAAGCGTGATAGTATTCACCATTCGATCGTGCTTCCCTTGCAGCAAATGTAAAGCGGCAAGAAAGAGATTGAGCTCTCTGAGGGCACTTTATCAAGGCATTATTATTAATATTATTTTTATGAGGCTGCTAATGCTGAGGCTACGGTCGATTGATACGATTGAGGATACGGATACGATCCAGACTTGACAAACATTAAAGAGAAACTCAAAATGCACCAATTTGCACAGCATCTAGTGTGTCTTTAAGATTTGTCCTTTGTGTGCTTATGCATGCTGACACTGTGCATGCTGCCACTAACCATTCTTGCAAGCCGACCCCGTGCGTGTCACCATAACCATGTTATTCTTGTCGTTTAATGAGTATGCTACCTCTAACCATTCAATCGTGCTCCCTTTGTACCAAAGATGCATTGCCTAGAAAGAGATTGAGTTCTCTGAGAGCACTATATCAAATGTATTATTATCTTTATATTCATCATTCGAGTATTTCAATACAAAATATATAATGTATATTGTACATAGCAAGGCGGCTAGAGTTGAGGTTAGAGTGGCAACTAAAAATATATAATTTCATGCTTCCGTCGTGAGCGCATTTATATTTAATAAATAGCGCATATCATAAATCGTAGATATATTTGTTGGGGTTGCTCGGATTGGGCACTTTTGTGGTTGGGCTTTTGTCACGGCGCCAGAGCTAATGGTCAGTGAACTATTCATGGCAAGGTAAAGGACGAGCATGAGAAGGACACACGTGCTACGCCTAGGCAAGCACGAACCTGCAAGAAAGAGAGCAGGTTAAGGGTTAGAGGTTAAAGCTTAGTGAAATATTGCTGGCAAGGTGAAGGACGAGCATGAGAAGGAAACACGTGCAACGCTTAGGCAAGCACGAACCTGCAAGAAAGAGACAGCAGAGGCACTCAGCGTCTCCTGTTAGTAAGACCTCTGGCCAGTTAAAGTGCTTCCCTGGCAGCATGCATACGCCACATTCCCAGAGATCGGTTTATTTCTCTGATGACTTTCTGCAAATGTCTTTTCAATTCAAATAATACAAACTGATTCGTGCATGTGCAAGCAAGAAAAGCGACTAAAAAGGCAAGGTTAGAAAAGCTCCTAAAGAAAGACCTGCCGGAACAAACGAGTATAAGGTCTATATGATGATAGGCTGAGACATATATGGCGAGATGCAACTGAATGCATTGATCATCGCTAACGCCACGCTCAAGACTCTCAGTACATAATGGGCGAGACGGATCGATGACCAACAGATTCCAATTTTGAAAAGTGAGAAGGTGAAGTGACTAGATTACGAGGATCGGATCATGTATGTCAGAACAAACAGCCGGAGTACAGAGGTCGGACGAGTAGGCTGCTGCCTCAACCTTGCTAAGCGATCTATGTAAGTCAGACGGGAAAAAATCTGCAACCAACACAATTTCTCGACAAGGCGCAAGTGGTGCTCGGAAAGAAAAATGGTGGCTATGACGGAGCACATTAGAGTCAGGATAGCAATCTAGGAAGAGATGAGCAAGCAGGGCTGAGCAGGGCTGAGCAGCTGAAAATCATGACACATAGCAGGCAGTGGGAGAAACGATTGCTCACAATATCTTGCCGAAGTACTCGAGCTTTTCTGTGCACGTCCACGATTGAAGGTTCACGTCCGCATCCTGCTTACTGGATGAAATCAAGAATAAACACGACTAAATGCTGACTCCAGCGTTCTAGGGCTTCAGTCGTGCTGGTCGTCGAAAGTCAGATGACCGGGCTGAGACCAGACATAGATGGTAACGATAAACTCGAGGTTGTATTTACTTAATAGCTGAATGACTGACAGTAAAGGCAAGGAAAATCGATGATGCAAGATGGCTCCAGCTGCCGGTAATCAATTCGCAGGCTTCTTCACAGCAGCAGAAAGCCCATGCTTCTTGGGCAAACGTAAATTTACTCACGTTGTCCCGTTGAGGCAAAATATTGCCCTTGAATAAAGCTAAATTTATTCATTTTATCATTAACTTCAATAAATTTAGAAAATTCTATTAGAAAGCGAGAGAGAATCGCTGCAGCGGACCTAGATGGGCAGTAAACCTATTTTCCAATGCCAGGACCTGAATCACAAGACGAAAAGAATATAACTCGCTTGTATAGGCCCAGAAGAGAACCAAGTCTCTATCTAGGTGCTCTGCACATGCCACCGGGCTCTCCCCGACCTAGTACATCAAATACATTCACCTTGACCTCGGTCGCCAAAGGCGAGTACCTTAAGCCCTGGGCTGAGGAAAGCGTTCTGATCGCATCAAGCCTTATGGCTGACTGCAGCCAATCGAGTGCACAACTCCAGGAGAACGCCGAGATCCTGGGGCGGAAGTGCGTTAGCGGCCACCCAATCAATTCAATTTCTGTAGCCAGTATTTCGAACTGAGGAACAGGCAGCCGTTTGTTCGATTGGAACGGCGTGGCTGGGAAAAACCATGGGGGGGGTGGTAGCTGCACACACACGTGTGGCTGCACCGCTGTAGCTACATGTCGCTGGACGGTCGTTTCCCACTTGGGGCCAACCTTATTTTTCGCTCTATTACCGTTTACGATGGCGTTTGCTCATTTACAACTTTCAAATTCTATGCAATTCTGATCAATCAACATGAAAACTGGAACTGAAGCCATAGCGGAATACTCATTACTTTAATCTTTGCTCACAATACGGTCGAGCTACCCTACCGTGCCTTTTAGTTACTCAGCTACTGAACAGATGCGATTCCTGTTGCTGGCAAGGTTGTGCTGGCCTCTGAAATCGCGAGCGATAGCTGCCAAGGCTCATCTGCCTTTATATAAATGAGGCCGTTGAAACAGCTGCGTTTTACTGAGGTTTTATCAGTCCAATAGCTGCAAGAGGGTGCACTTGTATTCAATAATTAATGTAAGGGTGAAAGCATTATCCAATGCTAGGTATCCTGTTGCTCATGAAGATTCACATTGGGTGCCACTATTTAATAATAGTAAGACTTTAAGTAAGTATCGACACCCTTGCTGGTATAGCAGCTGAGGAGCATTTGCGGCTTTTTACCCAGGCTTGCACTAGTCAATGTAGGACGACATTCACCAAAATTCAAACTCTGGTTCTCGAAGAGCAAGTAAACAATTCCAGTCTTCTTACCAACAAGCTGGAATAGCAGGAAAAGTCCACAGACTATATGCCCAGTAACCAATACTGGCACAAAAAACCTCCGAAAATTGCTTAGGAAATCATACTTTCTACGTTTTGAATATGGGAATTGAGGAGGTGATACTTTATCAACGGCTCAGGTGAAGGAGTTTCGCATTTGGAGCCAAAGGCGATGCAATAATATCTCATTAGTCTCTGCTAGCAGGAATAAATAAATAATAAATCCTAGCTGATTAAACAGCCTATTTTTGTATAGCGACATAAGAGCCTTTATGGCGATCACCATCGCTTGCAGTGGCGATAAAGAATCGCCCACCACAGGAATTGAACCCACGACCTCGGAACCGAGGTCATGAAAGCAACCGCTTTACCTAGTGTGCCATCACGGCTTACTGATGACGCTGACAAGGGAAGAGGGGAAGAGGCTGACGAGGGAGTCCGTGGGAATCCGCACACCGATCTTGCAATGTATGTTCAGAGCACATTGCGATCGCACATATTCCGATTTGAGTTGCCCAACACCTCAGTACGTCAGTCTAATGGCCGTTTTTGGAAGCTGTTGTCGTTCTGGGCTGACTAAATTGAGTGAAACTGAGTACAGTTTTTATGGTTCGCAATGTCGATTACCAGTTGTGAAGCTTATCTTTAGGCCTGGTGAAAGCTCTAAAAGCTTAGCTTAACCTCGCAGCTCAAAACCTACTGCTTTTGACCTACATGTGTGCCAGTGCCTTAAGCTAAACTAGACTTGAATAAATGCGTCGGCATTCCGAGTGTCCATCAATGGCCGCTTTATCTGGTAGTCATATCCGGCTTTGCCGCCACGATACCGATCTTTCGCTGTTCCAGCAGACCTTGCAGGTCGTACTTGGCTGATGGCAGATCATATTTTCGAGTTGCTGGTCAAGGAGATTGAATATGTCTCCAGTCTCTATAGGCAGTCGTCTTTTCGGAAGCAATTGGAATGGTGCACTCTCTCATATGATGGTCCGAATAATTTCCTCAACTCTCTGTTTCGAGCTGTGTCTGGAAAGTTCGCTGCAGTTGGCAACAAAATGATGAATCGACCAACGATGCCAGGAAGGCGTGGCTAGTATCCGCATAGCTTATGTTGCAGTCACTATATTACATTACATTATAGTCACTATATTATATTACACTATATCATATTACATTATATTTACATCTAGGGCTGAGTCCGTTTATCTCGAGCACCCTGGCGAATAAATTGAAACATTATCTGCACATGTAATCACCGCCCAGATATGCATTACATCCAGTGCAAAGGTTCTTAATCTTTCTAATGCCGAGAACCTTTAATGAAGTTCTTCATGGTGTGGTGACCATCAACCATAAAATATAGTGTGCAGAACGTGAAATTGTCTGCTTTCCGATGGTCTTAAGCGACCCGTGTGAAAGGTTGAGAACCGCTGCTGCTGCTGCTGCTGATTCTAGTCCTTCTTGTCTTCTTTGCTGTTGCATTTTTCAGCATCTCGAGCCACCCGAACCGCCCTCTCACCACCCCTCCCCACCGGCACTAATTGCTTCTCTCGACGAACGAACTGGGAGTATCAAATTCCGACTTTGTTGGACAATGTACATGCTTAGAATTTTGCGGATTTGAACGATGCCATGGGTAATAGACTTTATACGGTGCGTCGCCGGCAGAAGCTTGTGTATTCCTTGAGTGGGTGTAGCACAGGTGTAGCATTAGCTGAGAACAATCGTAACGCTGGAGGCTCGGCGGGGTAGGCTTGACCTGCCGCTTACCTAGCGGCGTAGCCTGGCGCCTACTGCCGTTCGGTTCGCGCCGCCTACGCACAATACGCTGGCCGCCACGAAACGAGCGTTTCTGGCGCCGACCTGCTTACCGTTACTAAAGGGGGTCATGAGTCCGCGGCGTGAATTGGAAAGCGAGACACACAAATTGGGGATTTTACTGAGCTTTATTCACATGCGCGCAAAGTCGCTGCGCGTCTAGTTCAGCTTTATCTCCACACTCCTTGCACGTTCTCAGCCGCACCAACAGTCTTGCGGAGGGAATACTACTCCACACTGAAGCGCGAACCGGAGCCTAAACCCTAACCGGAGAACTAGGACTCGGTCTCCACCAGTGCGGCAGGAATACTCCACACACGCCACCTCAAGCACTCTTGCGGAGGAAACACGCCTCCACACTTAAGCTACTTACATCTATACTGGGGAACGACCCAAATAGACAGAGCTCGGACTGGAGCCTAAACCCTAACCGCAGAACTAGGACTCCACACACGCCAACTACGTCTAGCTCGCACCGGCAAATCCTACGTCAAGACCACGTGCTAGCGCAAAACACACAATACACAGAAAAAGCACAAAATTCCAGCTCAGGCGCGATACGACCGTATTCGGTGGAGTCCACCGTCCACATCCTCCTAGCGCGCTGTCTCGTCCTGTTCCGTCAATCGCCTGCGAACAGCCCGTCCTCCTCCCTCGCTTTCAGAGAAAACGAGTCCGACGGCGTCGAAGCGCGGAGACGGACAAGAGAGACAAGACCAAAAGACCAAGAGCGAGCGTCGCTCGACTCTTAAATGCCTAGCTGAGACAATGGGGGCAAGAGCTTAGTGGTACTGGGCCCGGACACCTTAGCCCATTACGGTAAGGAATTAATACCGTCCCCCAGGCCACTGGAAGGGCGCCTCTGTCCAGCTTGAATGGTGAATTGGTTCCAGATGATCCTTCCTTGGAACGAGTGAAGGCGGAAGTTGACAGGCCAGCCAACATCAATCAGCAGATTCCGCGGGTATCGGACCAATTCTAAAGGCCGAATCGCCACCGCTAGTCTCAGAGCTTCCTGGCTTGCTCTTAAGCTCTTGCTCTCTAACCGAACTGGCGCTCCTCTCTGGCTCACTGCTCCAGGACAAAGGAGTTCTAGCCCGCGGCCGAACAGCTCTTGTTCGGGCAAAAGTTCAGCCAAGGCCAGCAGGGCGCTACGAAATCGTCGCACGGTACGAATGGCTCGTAGGGTAAAAGACTGGATTAGCCACATTGCCTGACCGGGCCACACCAGCCGAACATGCTTTGTTTGCTTCCACAATGCATCGACAGCTTTTGAAAGCGACCATTGTGATTGGGAATAACCGAACGGTCACGTGCGCCAGAGATGAGCTGCGTCCGTAGCCCAAATGGGCCAACATGGCGTCGCTGGCCTACTGCAAGCTGCACAGCCCATCCTGTGCCAAGAAGAAGTTTCGGGGCGGGCGTGCGGTGGCGTAGTGGTGGGAGCCTGCGGTGGCGTTGATGAACTCCGACCGCGGCAGCGTCTCGCAGAATCTATCTGTGCAGACAGCTGTTACGAACTCGTCGAGCGGTTTTCTGGTCTGGCCACGAACCAGGCGAAAACAGCCTTTGCAGCGGTCTCAGCCGACGGGCGCGACGAATACCGGCCACGTGCGAGCCTCGCAGCATGGCTACGCGGGCAGCGGACGCTGCTCCAGCGCACGCCGGCACGCCGACCGTAGCAGGAGCCCCGCTGCAACAAAGAGCTCTCATCGTACCTTCCTTCACGCGGCGAGTCGTCCGCATCCGCAATGCAGACGAGTCTATTTGACAGCGGCGGACGGTTGCAGGCGTTCAACAGTGGACGCGACGCACGCCGAACGGCTCTGCAGCCCAGAGAGCTCAAATCAGCAAATCCGATGCCGCCGTCGGGCCCCGAGTCTGGACTCACCACTGCTGCCTAGGCAATACCATTTAATAACGATAAAATGGAAAAAACAAAAAACATTGGCAATATAAAAATAAAATAAAACGAAGCAATACAATATTATATATGCTGTCTCGGCAATGAACTATCGTACGGTCGCACGGTGGACAACGAATCGTTATCATTATCCGCCATGCTGGATCCGGCCGGCGGTTTAGCTGGTGCACCCGTTTCAGCGAAACGCAAAGCAGGAGCCGGTGCTCCAGTGAACGAGTGGTTCAGTCTACATTACAATTGGCTGCTTCTCGCAGGAGCTGCAGCGTCGTCGATGGCTCTGGGTTTTAGCGGAGGGGGAGGAGGAGGGACCAGCGGCTCTGCGGCGGCTGCAGCTGGGCCGCCGCAGAGCCGCCGCTGCGCTCACGGCGGGGCTCAGCGTCGAACCCGCTCTCATATCCGCTCTCACTCTCACGTCACTTTCGTCAACTCACTGTTGCTAAATCGCCATCGCTTGAAAGTGACGTCGAAGACAGCTGAAGTTTCGCGTGGATTCGGTTAACTAACCGTTCGAAGAGTATCCACCCCTCCGATCTGGTCACGAGCGTGCGTGCCGCTCGTCAATCGCCTGAGCCCTGGTGAGTCAAGATCAAGCGGGGAGGGGCGAAGCGGACTCACAGATCACGCTGGCGGCTCCTGCCAACGTGATCCGACGACCGCTCGGAGAAGCGCTTCCTGTTGTGATGCTTTTTTGTGTGGGTATTTTAGGGTAATTCGCCGCTAACATATTTCGGCTAAGCGCACAGCGTCGCCAGTACAGATTGCAGCCCGAGACGTGCTTGCGGCTCGAGTGCGAGAGCGGCGCTGACCGGCGAGAAGTAGCGCCGCGATACGAGAGAGTGACTCGAGCTTGTGGCTCGAGCGGCTCAGCAGCTGTGACTTAGGATCGGCACTACGCTATTTGCTGCTCCGTCCGATGTCCAGGTCAAGCATCAGCGATGGCTCGGCGCGCTGGCGGCTCCGGCGCGTCGGGCATAATGCGTCGCCAAAAGCCTTAGCCATTAAGGTGTCAGGCAGAGTCGATCGTTGGGAATTCCGCCCGCCCGATCTGAGCCGAGTGATTGCTTGCCGTTCGTCATCACCTCGAGATCCGCTTACCACAAGCCGGTAGAGTTTACGTAGCGTTTACTTAGCGTTAACGTGGGCATCGAACCGAGCCAATTCATCGTCAGTTTTTTCGACCGGCCGGTCTATTGAGCGCTGTTGTGGCCTCACTTCTCGCTAGCGGTCGTTAGGTCGTGACGGTGGGTTAGGTCGTTAGGTCGTTAGGTCGGTCGTTTTCATGGTGGCGAGACGTGTACTCGAGGCGCCGACTCACACGGTACGCACGCTGCTAGGTTGCTAGGCAGCGGTCGCGGCCTCTCGCCATTCGCGTCGGCTCGCGCGCGTTTCCTTCCGGTCGGCACTCGCGATCCTAGCGCTCACCGCCGAGGCGCCAGCTGTACTCGCGCACGAGATGGCCGCCGCCGTTCTCGCATCGGCCGCGCCGCGGCTGCTTACCCTGCTGCTCGCCTGCGCACTGGCCGTTCGGCGAGGCATGTGCTAGGCTCCCCCGAAGGCGGCCTCGGGGCGGGCGGCGTGGCCGAAGCGCTCGTCGCCGCCCGTCGCCCGCCGTTCGTTTCGCTTCGTCGTCGATAGCGACGAGCGAGCGAGCGAGCGAGCGCCGGTGACGTTGCTTCGCCGCAGACGCCGTCGCGGGCAGCGTCTGCGTTTCGCCCGTGCGTCGCCGCTGACGCCGTCAGACCGTTAGTCTCGATGCTCAGGCTCAGCGGCTCGACGCAGCGACTGCGAGCCGTCGAGCGGCGAGGCGGCGCGAGCGAGCGCGCGCGCTCGTGCGGTCGGTGCGCTGCCGACTTCACGCAGCGCTCCGAGCAAGCATTTTGCAATCGGTCGTCGGGGCGTTTCGTAAAGGCCGTGGTTTAGAAGTTGGAAATTTGGAAAATTATAAATTAAGTTTAGAAATTAAAAATTGAAATCTAAATCTCGCAAACTAACTAGCAGGAGAGGAAGAAAATGAGGCCACGTCAGTATCGACAGCGGCGACTGAAGCCGGTGCGTACTTTGGTGGCGACGCAGCGTGACGTCGCGCTCAAGTCCGACGACCGCCGATACAGCGAGCCTCTACGATCGACGGTGGCGCTCAGCTCAACTACGGTCGATGGAGATTCGCTGCATTGCGCCCGACAGGAAACTTTCTTTTACCATTAGATGGCCGATCGCTCCATCACTAAAGGAGGAGATTCGAGGGCTCTCGCAGGCTTGATACGACTTGGCCGTTCAGCGAGGTGCGCGTGACCGAATCCGCCACGATTCGGCGAGCGTCTAGAAATCGATGCGCGCTCGCTCGCTCGCTCGCTCGTCGCCACGCCTCGCTCACTGACGCGCCTGCGCTCCAGCCGACGCCGACTGCTACGTCTGCACCGACGCGGTCAGCTCCGGCGGCTGCACCGACCTGGTCACGTCCAGCAAGGTGTCGGCGACGTGCTCCACCGGCGTCTGCCTTACAGAGGTTTCAGACACGGCCTTGTTCGGTGAGTCTGCCGAACGCCGCCGCTGCGCCGGCCACCGCCGCCGCAGCCGCCGCCGCCGCGCATCTCTGGGCCGCGTGACAAAGCGCGGTTTCCTCGCTGGGCTCGCTACACTGAGCCGCGCGCGCCGCCGCTTCAGGCCTCTTCCCAATGTTCGCGACTGTCGCCGGCGCCTAGCAGCGTCGCGTCGCGCGCATCGCAGCGCCGTCTCGCGGGCGGGCTTGCTAGTGTCCGTCGCGGGTCGAGCAGCGGCGGCCGAGCACTCGCTCGCTTTCGTGCGCCGCAGGAGTCACGGGCACCGTCACGGTCAGGTCGTGCTCGTTGACCTCGGCGACAACGGGCTGCTCCAGCTTAGGCGTCATCCGCAACGGCAATGGGGTCAAGGTCACCACGTGCTACTGCGCCGGCGACAAGTGCAACTCGGCCGTCGTCGGCGCTCGCTCGACCGCCGCTCCGGTGCTCGCCGCCGCCGCGGTCGCGGCTACGGCAATGCTCCGCTAGAGGAGCTCGCATCGCCTCGCCGACGGAGCGTCCAGCTCGCGCCGCAGGCGGGCGGCAGGCCGAACCTCGCGCCGCCGTCGTCTCGCTGCCGAGGGCGTCGTGACGCCTGCGGCGGCGAGGCGCGCGCGTGCGCTCAAGTGCTGCGACCGCCGGCAGCGACGTGGCTTACAGCTGAAGCGCGGCTTCTCTCGTGCGCTTGCGCGAGCTGACGCCGAAACATATTGAGGTTATTCGGTTCTGAAAACGGCTCTCTCTCTTTCTCTCTCTCTTTCTCTGTCTCTCTCTCAATGCGGCCGAATGCGACGAGCGCACGCTACTGAGAATGTCCGTTAGCGAATCGCTGCTTGCCTTGAACAGCTAACCGTCGGCAAGCGTTCCGCCGTCGAACAGCGTCGGCAAGCGTTCCGCCGGCAAGGGTTCCGTCGGCAAGCGTTTCGCCGCTACAAAATAAATTTTGTGAAAGCGGGATGAGAAGTATGTGATTTTTCCCTTTTATAGCCAGACCCTTGAATTGAACATTTTTTTATTCGATCTCGCTTCTGCTCGATCTCATTACAAAATGTTCAATTCAAGTATCTGTCTATAAAATGGAAAAATCACATACTACTCACCAAATTTTACTCAACTGTATACTATAGTAAAAAAATTATTTTAATCAAACAAATTTTATTTCCTTAATTTAGATGTCTGAGAAAAATGAATTTTCACGGCGAGAGGGTGAATTTGCTTAATGAGCACATTAAAAGACTAGCATCTTCTTATGAATTAAAGTTTGGAACTAAACCATCTTTTAATAAGAAATACGGTAAAACTTTTCCTGTTTTTAATTATCCTGTTTCTGCAAATGATGTAAAATCACTAATTAAAACTCTATTATCACACAAAGCAATAACTCTTAAAAAGAGAAAAGTAGATAGTTTCTTTAGTGAATCAAAACGTCTTCGTAAAATTGAAGCAAGTGGTTGGTTTTTAGGAAGGAAAACTGCTAATGGTAATGAGATTGATTAAAAATATGAAGGTTTCAATTTAGAAGATTCTGATATTAATATATTTAAAGAAATTTGTACTCCAGGTTTAATAGATGTTATGAAAAGTGTTTCTTCAAGTATAAATAATGTAAAGATGAGTCTTGTCATTCATGTTAAATTAGAAAATTCAAAGAGTGAAACTCTCTATGCTGTATTGAATGGTTCTTTACCAATAATTTTGAATAGGGTTTTTCATTTTAAATCAATTATTGGAAAACAGTTTGCTGTAATTAATAAAACACTTGATGATTGAAATGAGGGTGGTTCTTCTTGTAGAGTTGTAAGAATTGTTAGTGCTTATGCAAAGTTTACAAAAAATACTCCTCAAACTGGAGGTTCTTATATTCCTCTCCCTGAAAGATTAAGGAATAAGAGATGCATCATAAACATGAAGAATACTGAAAATAATTATTGTGCATTGTGGTGTGTTTTACGAGCATTGCATCCTTCCACTCATCATAAAGAAGCAACTCATAATTTAAGAGTCGTATTACAAGAGAAGTATTCAGATATATTATATTTAATAAAACCACTATTTACGACAACAGATGAAGATGATCCAAGGAGTCAATTTAGTGTTAATAATAGTGTTCCAATTAGAGTTGAGGATATTCCAAAACTTGCTAAATTATTTAATATTACTATAAATGTTTACAAATATACTCATTCTTTATTTCTATTAATTGTTAACTCTGAGGAAAGTGAGAATCATGTAGATGTTTTTTTATATAGTGATCAAGGAAAATCTCATTATGTTCTTATTACAAATTCTAATTCTCAATGTAGGACTAGTAGAGATATTGGATGAACAAGATTATTTTGAAAGAGATGTATTTCAAGGTTTTATGAACAACAAAAATTAGATGCTCATTTTATTGACTGTAATTCAGAACATTGTGGAACATCTAAAGTTAAAATGCAACACGCAAATAGTAGAAAATATGGGACTGGCGATTTAGTAATGTTTAGAGATTTCAATAAAATCATCAAGTCAACATTTGTTGCATATGCAGATTTTGAATGTTTGCTAGGTTCAATTGATAATCCAGAAGAAGCAATACAAGGATCTTTCAATCAACATAAACCTTGTTCAGGTGCATATGTAATTTTAAATCATGAGGGTAAAATCGTATCACAATATACTCAAACTTTTGGAGTTGTGTTGATAAATTTATTATTTCACTCAAAGAAGATTTCAAAAAGAATAAAAATGAACTTGAGAAAGTGCCCAAGAAATACAAAATGTATGATAAATCATCGATGACAAAAAAAGAGAAAAAAGAATATGATAATGCAAATGCTTGTTGGAAAATTGTGGTAAATTCTTAGATACAAGTGAAAAGGTATTGGATCACTGCCATTTAACTGGTAAATACAGAGGATCAGCACATGTATCTTGCAACTAAAAACTAAAAATCTCTATAAATTCTTTAAAACTTCCAGTATATATTCACAATCTTAGAGGATATGATTCTCATTTAATTTTTAGTGCTCTCAATTGTGATGAAGATAAAAAACAAGTAATTGCCAATAATAAAGAAAAACTTTTAACTATAGATTTCGGTGATATATGTTTCAGAGATTCTTATCAATTTTTGCAAAGTTCTCTACCTAATCTTATGAAGAACTTATCAAAGGCTGAGGATAAGTTTGATGCAATAAGGCAACACTTTAATGAGTTTGAAGGAAAACAATATGATGATACAAAGATAGAGTTACTTACTAGAAAGGTGTTTATCCTTATGAGTACATGGATTCTTTTGCTAGATTTCAAGAAACAAGTTTACCCCCAATTGAAAATTTTCACTCTAGTCTTAGTGGAGATATTTCAAAAGAAGATTACGAACATGCAGAAAAAGTATGGAATGCATTTGAGATAAAAAATCTAGAAAACTATCATGACTTATATCTAAATATTGATGTTTTAAGTTTGGCAGATGTTTTTGAGGGGTTTCGTGATCTAATAATTAAATATTATGAAATAGATCCAGCAGTTTTTAAAAACACCACAATTAACTTGGACTGCAGGTTTGAAACATACGGGTGTTGTTCTTGAATTATTAACGGATCCAGATGTTTTTATTCTTTGAAAAGGGAATCCGTGGTGGAATGACACAAGTTTCGAAGCGATATGCTAAAGCAAGCAATCCAAGGTATTCGATTGATTCTGATCCTACGAAATTAACTCCTTATCTTTTATACTTTGATGCAACCAATCTTTATGGATGGGCAATGAAACATAATTTACCAACTGGTGGTTTTAATTTCATATCAAAACAAAAAGTAAAATTCTGGAATGAGAATAAAGATGATATAATTACGAAATTTAAGTCAACATCAAACAAAGGTTATGTTCTTGAAGTTGATACGCATTGTCCTAGAGAAAAACATGATTATTTTTCAGATTATCCTTTACTTCCAAAGAACAAGCGAGTAACCAAAAATAAGTATTCAAATTATCAAATGGGATTTAACAGAGGTAGTGATCGAGTAGAAAAACTAGTACTAGATTTAGAACCAAAAGAAAAACATGTTATTCATTATCTTAATCTAAAGAATTGTATTGAGTTAGGATATGAATTTACAAAAATACATAGAGTATTAGAGTTTGAGCAATCTAACTGGCTAGAAGAATATATTGATAACAATACTAAGATTTGAAAAAAATGCTAAGAATGATTTCGAAAAAGACTTCTTTAAGTTAATAAATAATGCATTCTTTGGTAAGACAATGGAAAATGTTCGTGGAAGGAAACACATTGAATTGTTAAATGGAGAATTAAGTGATGATTTAGTTAGAATGAATAAGATTTATAGAAGTCCTAGGTTAGTTGATGAGAAAATATTATCTAATAACATTGTTTGTGTAGAAAGTAATAAGGAGACAGTTACACTTAATAAACCTATTTACGTTGGGTTTTGTATTCTTGATTTGTCAAAGATATCGATGCAAAAATTCTATTATCTAACAATGAAGAAAAGATATCACTAAAAAATAAACTTGTTATATACTGATACTGATTCACTTGTTATGGAGGTTTTTACAGAGGATGTTTATAAAGACTTTATTGAATATCCAGAAACACTAGATCTAAATACTTTTCCTGATGATTATCCATTTTGGCTGAAAGATGAGAAAGCAAAAAGTATTATCAAAAGTAATAACAAGATCGTTGGGAAGTTTAGAGATGAGATAACAGATGAATTTAAAACGGCAACACTAGATGAATGTGTTTTCCTAAGACCAAAGCTTTATTCCTATACTGTTTGTCTTGAAGATATTAAAGTTGATAAGGAAGGGAAACAAATAGGAAGTGCTAGAATAGGAAGTGAAATGAATGAAAGATATACCAAAGAAGGGAAACAGATAGGACAATCTAAAAAAGAAAAAGGCGTAAATAAAACTGTAGTTGATAAGAGTTTAAAACATTCAGATTTTAAGTCATGTCTTAGCACCAAAGTAGATAAGTCTTGTGAACAATCATTAATTAGAAGTGAAAAACATATAATGTATACTGTGAGACAAGACAAAGTTGCACTGTCAGCATTCGAATCAAAACGTTACTGGTTAGACTGTGGTTGTTGCAGTTATGCAGACGGCCATTATAAGATTTCAGAAGCATTAAGCAATGGTACTAATCCAGGCCATTGTAAAACTTGTAATATTTGTATAGATGCCGAAAAGAAAGATTGAAAATACTAAACCTTTACAAGTAAAGAGGGTTAGATTTTCAGATAAATCAAAAAAGAAAAATGATAAAAAACTAGTTGATATACACGAAGAAGTTGAGTTATACGAGTCAATAGAGAAATTAAATATGAATTAACAAAATTATTTTTACTAATATAGCATGAATCCCAAAGAAATTGATATTACCAGTTCAGATAGTGAGTCAGAGTTTTCAGAGGATTCAATTGACAACCCTGATTATCAAATGGGAACAGAATGTGAATCCGAGTCTTACGAGTCTGAAGCTTAATCTTATATTAAATCTGAATCAGAAGAGGAAGATCCAGATCTAGAAGAATTTCTATTTAGTAAGCATTACGAAGATCTTACAGAAGAATAATCTAAAGTATATGAAGAGTATCTTGAATCATTGGTAGATAGCTCGGAAGGTGAAGAGATTTAATTTCAATTAAATAAAATTCTATTTTCATATATAGACAATGGATGTCTCAAGAATTTTAAGTTGTGGACAATCTAGAGAAATGGCAGTAAAAATCTGTCTTCAGAAACTCAAAGGTCATGATCAACGTATAGCTAAACATTCACTAGACAAACTCATTCCAGATATTGATAGTTCTGTTATTAGCATTCTTATAGATATATGTGATACCTGTGACAAACTAATGGAGAGTCGTAGCAAGATCAATGAGATGCTCGAGGAAAAAAATAAAAATTGTAAAACACCCAAAAAAACCAGGAGTAGTGATTATTTAATTTTATATTAAATATTGTATAAGTAATTTTTAGAAAATGGATATTGCAAGAATACTAGCTAATAACTATGGCAGAGTATATGCATATAGAGTTTGTGTGAGATTTTTTAGAAATATTGATGAAAGTGATGAATAAATAGCTTATTATTTTAATAAACTACCCGTTTCAACTATAGAAAAGTTAATTAAAATATGCGATATCTTTGATGAAATAGATAAGAGTGAAGATTTTGCAAGATCTATTTATGAAAGAATTTTTCAATAATTTATAGAAAATGGATATTGCAAGAATACTCTCTCATGAGTATGTTAAACACTATGCATGTATTCTTTGTGAGAGAATCTTTAGTCTTGATAATAATGAAAAATTACATTCCTCACATTACTAAGCTACCTCATTTAGCTATAGACAAGTTACTCAAAATGCGTGATCTTTATGACGAAAAAGATGAATGTGAAGGTGAGATATCTCATATTTTAGTATGATTTTGTAATTGTTTATTTTTCTTTAATTTTGTGTGCATGTATTTTATTTTTTATTATAATATAGCAAATGGAAGCCGTTACTGACCCAATGCTAGCAACTTCTGCGATGGCACTTAAATCTCACGTTGATTATCTTGTTAGATCAAGAATACCAGCATATGACGAGCAGCAACTCAGTTCTATACTCTACTCTAGTATGAGATCTAAAGCTAACTCTAAAAAAATAGAACTAACTAAGCAAATGAAAGAAGAAAGAAAGAGTTTTGATACATCTGGAGAATTGATTGAAGAGACTATGTATCGGAAGATTTAAGGATATTCAGGTGGCAGACCACTATCAACTGCAGGTTCTTCACCTTCAAGTGGTTCATTACTTACAGATTAGAAAATCGGATATGGATTTAAAGGAGCACTAAAAAACATTTTAACTTCTTCCTCAAAAGTTACTGTTTCACCTGCAACCCATGATGCAAGTTCAAAACTATTTTCATATTTAGCAAGGTCAAAAGAAAATAACTCTGAGAAAATTACTCCATTTACTAATGAAATTTCAATATAATCCAAATAAGTCGGTGTTGAAATTGTACCTACATTTGAAATAGGATAAACAAGATTAAATACAATTGTTTTTGCTGAAGGAGTATCAAAAAAGACGTTAAAACTAGATATAGATTCACTTAATAGGAACATATCATTACTCTCAAAACCATAATGTTTAATGTCAATTAAACTAGGTAGATATAGATTTTGAGAATGCAGTTTGTGGTTATATTTTAAAAATATATAATATCACCATTTATTTATACTCATAATGATACCAACTACAGCAAATTCATAATTTACTCTGGTTCTGTTATCATCTTTTCATAAAAATGATTTGTTAATATACCTTTTTGTAGACTGTATATCTAATATTATTATTAATAGAATTGTTTCTTCCTACAAATGCAGAATTAATATCTTTTATTTTTAATTCTATTCTTGAGTAAACTGATTTTTTATGGCAATATCTGATAGCTTTGCTAAAAACTTGTTGACCATTAGTTGAAGAATAAGATTATGTTGATGTTCCAATATTACTTGTACTGTTTGCACTTAACTTACCCCAGTATCCAATAAAACCAACATTATTAATAAATGTTCTAACAAATGGTAATCTTCCACACTTCAAATAGAAATTATGTATTCACTTATTAGCTATTAAATCAGTTGGAGCATAAGTAGCAAAAGTTGGTTCTCTTTTATTCATTATTAGTCTTTCAACACTTACATTTCCATTTACTGTTTCACTTGTTTTATATATACTAGTTTTTGTATCAGCATATTGTTTTGTAGCAGTATCTCTTCCATTACCAGGATCTGATATCCTTACATATTTTTTGAGTTTGCAGATAAATTACCAGTTATATGTTGATCAGAATCCTTTCTTAAATAATTGTTATCAGTCAATGATTTATTAACAGTTTCTAGTGTATCAACAGTTTGTCCAACATTTATTATTCTGTTTGAATCAAAGTTCATTGTTCCATCCATTTGTAAGTATTTTCTAGAAAGCATTTTTAGGATAGTGCTATGTAAGAAGTTAAAAATACACTTCGTTCACTAAGAAAATCTTTTGAACATATAATTGGCATATCGTTTATCAATCTTTTTTGTTCATTAAGAATAAAACTTCAAAGTATTTGAAATTTATAATTAGGATTTTTTTCTGCTGTTGGAAGTGGAGCAAGCATTTTCGTTTTTGAATCAGGTGTTTTATATGTTGTTGAAATCACAAATAATCCTTTAGAAAATACAGTATTAGATATATTATCAGGAGTTTTTATCAATCCATCATATTATATTTCCCTTATTTGTGTCTTTAATGTTTAATCAATAGCAATTAAAAGTTTTATTCTTCCAACATTTCCACCTGATACTTTATTTAGATAAGCAAGGTTTAAACCATCAGTTGGATTAACAGGATCATTTACAATTCTAATAAAATTATTTTGCATGTCTAAATTACCATTAACTGTATTTTGCATGTCTAAATTACCATTAACTTGTATTACTTTGTATGGTCTTAAATCTGAGTAAACATCTCCATCTGCTGAATTACCAGATATACCAACAACATTTTTACAATTCAATTGTGATTTCATTACTGCATCTTTTTTAGGTAACAAATCAGTTTGACTTGATACTTTAGCTGTTTCTCCTGAAGGATTACTAACAAAATTGTTACCAGCACTTGTGCTAAGCGTATAATCTAGTCTTATAGCATCACCACTGTTAACAGGAAATCCTAAATTATTTATTCTATTATTATTTGCATCAAGATTAGTATAAATATTACCGTTAACTTTTCTAACTTTTTCCATTACGAAGAGATTGATATAGAGGTAAAGAAATTGCTTAGTGAGTTAAAGAAAAAGTGTAGTAACTAATAATCAGTGTAACGAACTACTTTATTATTTTCATCTAAACAATTTTAGAAATTGTATCGTGAAAATTGTAAGTGAAGACGAATAGCTTCAAGATCTCTCGCAGTTGCTGCATCTTCTTCATTACAAAAACAACCAATATGTTTGTATTTTTTATCAATCCTAATCTCTGCACGATATTTATTTGCAGCATCAACCCATCTAACACCAATATATTTTGAACTAGTATATTCTCGTTTTCCTCCATTTCTCATATTTTCTGAAGGAGTAGCGAGTCTTAAATTAGTAATTCTATTATCTAATTTATCTATATTAATGTGATCCAATTGAAATATAGGCATTTCATACATACAAATCAACCATGCTAGACGGTGTACTTGGTATAATTTCCCATCAATTGATATTTCTCTATATTCAGTAGCCTTATTTATTGTTCCTGCAATACTTCCTGCTGCTCTTGCTGTTCCTCTCCTATCTCAACTCTCCATTTGAAGACACAAGTGAAAGCATTGTAATCCAATAATTCAAGAACTCTCTCTCTCTCTCTCTCAAAGCATCAACTTCATCTTGATTAATTTCTATAAAATGCTTTTATCTGTTTAAATTATTTTATCATATATAGAAATGAGTTATCATGAAACAAAACTAGCTCTCTCTGATCATCAAGTAAAACTAATGCATAAATTAACAGATCCTATCTCAATCAGATTGAAACACACAGATTTGATAGGTAGTATTCCAATTTTAGTTACAAAGACTCAACTAGCAAGGATAGATAACAGTAAAGCAAAAGGTATTAGATTGCAATTGAATCTAAGTCTTAAACAACTAAGAGCAAATAGAAGAAGAGGTTCCGGTATTGTGGATATAATAAACAAACTATCTGGTGGTAGAGAGTTTCATTTGAAATTGCCGAAAGACGTAAAGAGTGAATTTGTTCCTGGAGGTTCATTCAATAATACTGGAGCTTACTCATTTGCTGGCCCAGGCACGAAATTTAGAAAACGTTTAGATGAAGGATATGAGGGTGTGAATGCTCTTGACGGAGCAGCACTAGTCCACAATAGTCTATACACTGAGACATCATCTGATCCTGAACCAAAAAGAACTGAAGTAAGAAATTTATCAGACCTCGTTCTTGCAGAGTCTGCAGCTCGTCTTGCACTTGAACCAAAGCAACCGGCTTACGTTCGTGAAGATGCAAAGACTGTTGCAGCAATTATAGCAGCTAAGGCTAAGCTTGGTCTTGGGTTTGTTGGTGGTGGTATCTTGGACAGCAAGTTCGCAATGGAATTCTTAAAAGATAAAGTAAGCAATCCGTCAAGTATAAGTAAATTAACTAATTACGCAAAAACTCTTGTCGATAAAATGTTATCTATAAGTTAAAAAAAGATATAAATAACTAATCTAATTTTTATTTTGTTTTATATATATGTGTTTAGTATCTGATAATCTGCAGGATTGAATTTATCCTGTGATTGTTTTTTATCTATATTATAAACTTTAACTTGATCAATCTTTAATCTAATACTAAGTCTTTCTTCTGAATTATAAGTATCTTTAGTAACATATGACCCATCAAGAATACCAGTAACAGCAAAGTCATTACCAAACTTTTGAATTATTTCAGAAACACTTGTACATTTTATTTGTTTGTTCTTTTGATCAAAGAAGATACTTAGTTTATTTCCAAATGCAATTCTAATACCAATAGTTGAACGAGCACTCATATAATAACCACTAAATTCAAGTTTCATACTTGCTCTATTAGCAATATCTTCAAGTACAGGTCTCATATCTTCTGTAATATACATCCATGCATTGAAGTAAGGCTTAGAATCTTTACTAATTTTCTCTTCAATTTGAATACGTGCTTGTTTTACTTTAGGAATTACGACAGCAGCTTTTTCGAGTACAACGAATTTTTTATTTTCCGTTTCCATTTCTATACAAGGAAAAGAAAATGTTTAAATTAAATTATTAATTCCATTGTCGATCCAAAATCCGATTCTTGCATTAGTTTTAAGAAGATTAGACACCTTCTTCCACAATCTGTTTGATTATATTCTTGTAACCTAAATATCTGAAATGTTGGTATAACACCAAAATATTTTATTACTTCAGGCATTGGTGGATCACCGAATGAATCAAAGTAAAAGCGTTTGTTTCCTTCTTTTTATGGTGCTGCCCAGTGATATATTGCTTTTTGTGAGTCACCAGTATTAAAAATAAGACATTCATTTCTTAATGGTTTTGTTAGTTCATCTCTTGCAAACACACCTCTAAAATTATTTATTTCTATATCAGTCAAAGGTGATGATTTTACTTGTTTTAATTGCTCAATAGTATTTTTTAGTTTTGCACTTATTTGTTCTTTGTCTCCACATCCACCAACTCCTGAACCACTATATCTATCAGTACTACCTGAGAATTGTTTACCAAGTGCCTTTGATATTGCTGCAAAGAGGGCAGGAGTTGGAACAGATTCTCCTCTACTTACCTGTTTTCTACCTCTATCAACTTTACTTGTTTGTTGTCTACCTGAACCTTTACTTACTGGATGTCTACCTGAACCTTTACTTACTTGATGTCTTCCAGAACCAACATCAGTTCTCAACTTGACAAACTTTGACTTCTTACTATCACAAATAGTACAAACACCTTTCAGCATCTATACCATCTCATTCCTTTCGTACTATCTACTTCTACATGTTCTTCATGAATTGTATCAGTTTGTTTTTTAAACTTCAAACAATATATTTCCATATCTATTATAATATAGAAGAAATGTCTTTGCAAGTTAGAGCATTCAATTTTGGACAATATGTGGATACTGGACATAAAGAACCGTTACCTAAAGTTCTTATTAGAGCATTAGTGCTTGGACCAAATGAAACAGGTAAATCCAAGTTAGTAATGAATTGGATATTTTATGGAATGCTTAATTATGATACTTGTGCTATTATTGCATCAAGTTTAGGCCAAAAGTTTTTTTTATCGTGGTCTTATGTCAATGACTAAAGGGAAACCTGCTTATATTTGGGTTAATGGAATTGGTCAATGCCTGATGTTGATTCATATAAGAATTGTAAGAATGTTGTATTAGATGGCTTAATGACAGAAGATCAATCTAAGATATTAGATTATTTTACCAGAAGAAGACATAAAGGATTAAATATATTTTGTCTCGCTCAAGGATTTACTAATATTCCTAGAAGAGAAATAAGAAACAATATAAATATGATAATAATCTTTAAACAGAATAATACTAATGTAGAATACATTCGTGACTCTTATGTTGGTGATATTGATAAGAAAATGCTTAAAGAATGGGTTAACTCTTGTACCAGAAACAGATTTAGTCACTGTGTTATTGATCTAACTAAAACAGAATCAGAAGGGAGACTTTGGTCGGTAGATAGTTCAGGCAAACGATTAATAAGCATTTTTTATTGAATATATAAGAGAAAATAATAAACGGTAAAATAAATGCAAGTAAGAACAGAACTTACTTACAGAGGAAGTGTTCAAGAAGCAATAGATGTAGAGAATAAACTTACTAATTTAGAAAGTTTACGTGTTGCTGAAATGCTTGATAATGCTCAAGAGATACAAAAGATTGAAGCAGAAATGCAACAAGAGATAGACTTGAACATGAACTAAATGAACGTGCGTTAGAGAAATCAACTGATAACTCTGGTAATATTGTTATTAGTAAATTAAAGAGAATTAGACCTTCGTTTGCAGTTCAAATGAAAGAACACGAACAAGCTAAAAGAATGTTAGAGCATAAAGCATCAGTAGATATTTCTAATACAGTAAAAAAAGGATTTGCTGCTATTGCTGAAGGAAAACCTAAAAAAGCTGTATCTATTGCAAATCAAGCTAAGACGCATGCAGCTAATCCAGAAATAAGAGAAGCAATTGATTCACTTCAAAAAGGAATTGCAGAGCATCTTAGTGTAATCCTTCAACTGGTAAGAGACCTACTAAGAGAATTAGAAAAGCAAAAGTTGTTTCAGTTGTTCAAGAACCTGTTCCAGTTGTTCAAGAACCTGTTGTTCAATCTGAAACGGATATTCTAAAAGTAAAGAAACAATATCTCATTGATAAAATTAAAACTAGATGATCTGTATCTGTTAAAGTAAGAAGTGCTATAAAAAGTGCGAGAGTAGATATTAAACAATCATTTAATTCTGATGCTTGATTTTTTACTTGCAGAATTGAGAGCTTTGGATAGAAGAAATCAAACGGAAAATGTGATTTGTAGTTATCTTACTTATAGTGGTAAAGGAATACAGATAGTTCTATTGTTTGCAAAAGTGAAAAAGAAGCACTTTATAAACTTGATCTGTGGTTAAGTGAACTTGCAGCCGGAAATAGAGGTGTACTAGCTTCAATCAGTTCTGCTGTTGATTACCTTGCTTCATCTCGAAAAGCATCAAAAATATATGTTGCAAAGATAAACAATCTTTTATTTAATATATAGAAATGAGTGACTTGGTAAAAATTGCTAGTGATATATTAAAGAATCTTGAAAGCATTAGGAGAACTATTCAAGCAAGTAAAAATGGATATGTTTTCAATATAACTGGAACTACTAATCCAATCAGAGCTAAGGTTAATAAACCAATATTACTAAGAGGTAAAAACTTTAAGATCTGTTTTAAGAAATTTGCTGCAACTAACTCTATTAGAAATATAAATGAAACTAAAAATACTTTCGTTTATAGAGTTAGCGGTGGATCAGAACAAACTGTAACATTAAGACCTGGAATATATGGTGGCACAACTGATGATATAAATGTTGGTATTGCTGATACAATTAATAATTCAATTACACAATCTGGAGCAACAATTGATAAGTTTCAAGTAGGTCTTGATACTGCAACTTCAAACTCATGGATTATGTTACCTGTTGCTTGGTCATTCCTTGCAAGTAAATCTACTCTTTCTACTATGTTGGGATTTACTTCTGCTGCTTATACTACACTTTCTGCTGCTGACTTTGCTAAGATGTATCCAGATATTACACCCGTTGTTTGTGCACCTAACACTAAAGTTGATTCTGAGAAAGAAGTACTTGTAACGAATATTGATTTCATAGTTGCAAATTGTAACATGGTTGCTAGTGAAACTAGTTTTGTGAATGAAAAATAATCACAAGTATTACCTAGTTTTCCTAATGATGCCTATCCATGGAATTTGATGGTTTATGAACCAAAAACTATTGAGTATCATAATGTTGCTAATGATTCTATCTCTGATATAGTAATTAATATTACTAATCAAAACCAAAGTCTAATAGATTTTAATTCTCAAAATATTACAGTTGCTATAGAAATTCTTAAAGTTTAATATAGAAAATGTCAATAAGATTAACTGGAACAAGTAGTACAGAATCAGAAACATTATATCCACCGATTATGCTTGGATCTGATTCAGGTTATAATACAATTGGATTACGTCGAGGAGAGTTCACTTATACTAATAAAGTAGTTTTAAATATACTTGAAGTTTATAATGATAAACTTTGGTCTCAGTGGTCTATGACTGATGTATCACCAGCATATATTCCAATTGCTCCTAGTTATTATGATTCAAATAAAATAACAGCAGCTCTAAATAGAGGACTATCAGAACCTTAACCAAAAACCATTGTTACTACAAATGGTCTAACAACAACAGATAGTGCTTTTTTTGATACAACTAAAAGAAATAGTACAGGTATAAAATTTACTGTTGATACAGATGATAGAATATTAACGCTGTTCTACTTGGAAGCAATTCTAATGTTGCTGTGAATTCAATAGGAGATACTCTTGGTTTTAATTCAAATCAACAAGGAACATTTGATAGTGCTCTTGTAGGTGGAACACCATATGAAGCAATAGAAAAAGCAATGTACTTTGCAGGTATCTTTAAAGCGTGGCATAAAATTTTATTGCCAGACACTAAAGGAATACGATGGATAAGTGTTGATTGGGATTTAGTTGATCCTTTTAAGAATTATGTAGAAAGAAGAAAAGGATTCTTAGAGCAATGTACATCTTTATATATTATAGATATTGATGATAATAGTCCAGGTGAAAAAGTTGATCTACATATTATTAATGTATTATATTTACCAACACGGGGTGATGTAGATGGAATAAGTAGTTTTACGATAAGTTTAACAGATCAAAATGGAAATCCTGTAAGTATTAGTAGTGATGTAGTTGCAAAAATAGAAATTTCAAAGTAATATAGAGCAATGGCTAGCCATGCAAGAGTTGGTCATCACAGAATACATGGTGGAAAATATCGTGGATCTGGAGCAAAAGTTGATGCTGCTCTTAATATCTTTAATCAAGTTTTAGGTACTACAAGTAAAGCTGTTGATGCAGGATTAACGATTGCTGATAAAAGTATTTAAATGCATCAAGCAAGAAAACCTACTGAACTAAAAACTAAAAAAGAAAAGTTAGGTCAAGATTATGCTATTAAAAGAAGAGAAATGGATGATAAACTTGAAGAGGAAAAAAGAAAGAAAGAACTTGAATATGAACTTGAAAGAAAAAGAAAAGATGAAGAATATGACGCAAAAATGAAAGAGATGGATCTTAAACTAAAAGAAGTTATGCTTGAAAAGGAAACTAAGAAAAAATCTACAAAAGTAGAAAGGCAAAGATAAAGGAAGATCCAGAAGTGGAAGACTATTTAGAAACTCTTAAAGAGAATGATCCTAAAGCATATAAAGAAATAGCAAAAGTAATTAATGATAAAGCTGTTGTTCCTTCTCCTAGAATTGATACTTATGGTGGAAACATAAAGGGAAAATGAGGTGCTGGATTATATATTCAAAAATAAAATTGTAGTTTTTGTTTAGAGAAGAAATGGCAAGTGCACCTATCGATAGTATACTCGAACTTGGAGATCCAGAGTTTCCTAATTATAAACTTAAAGATTATCAATTTAGAGAGTTTTATCAAGTTAATGGAAATGAAACTTATAGTGTTACTAGTAAGTTAGTTAGTTTCATAGTTCCCGGTGAACAACAAACGTGTTATGTCCTACCTGATAGTTATCTTTCACTTGAAGGACAAATACAAGTCCAAACTGCTGCTGGTGGAGCTTTTGCTAATCCTCATAAAAATCTTGCATTCAGTCTTGTTAACAATGCTGGTGCGTGGATGTTTAGTAGTATGAGAGTTAGACTTGGCGCTGAAGAGATTGAAAGTTTCCCACTAAAGGAAGGAGTTGAAAGTTTTTCAACACTAATGGGTCTTCTATGTCATCCGAATGAATATAACAGAACTGAAGGTCCTGCTACAGGATGGAGAAAAGATGAAGGAAGTGGAGCTGACGATTTATCTGCAATTCTTACTTCTTATGTAAGTCCTGATGCTTCTAAAGCTACATCTTCAAACAATGGATTCTTAATTAGAAGATGTCTTATAAATAACAATATTGAAGAGAATGGAAATTTCAGTATTGCTTTGCCCCTGGCAAGAATCTCTGGTTTTTGTGCTGATATTAATAAAATTCTTTATAATATTCCATTTACAATTGAAACCACAAGAGTCGATGGATTTGATAGAGATGTTATTATGACTAATGCATCTGGTGCTGCTGAAACTGACAACACAATGCAGACAAGAAATGCATCTGGTGCTGCTCGAAGTGGAGTTTGGAATGCTTTCAAAATTGTAATGTCAAAAATGAGACTTGTTGTAGCATGTGTAACACCAAAATGAAGTATTCAAAGAGCACTTGCAGATATTTTAAGTGAGAGATCAAAGAAAATTAGACTAAATTACAGGGTTAGACGTTATGAAAACATTACTGTAAATATTTTCAATCAAAATCTTAGATTTATTAAAATCTATCAGTTCAAAATACAATTGATATTGTAAGGTGGTTGATAGGGCTGCTCAAAATGCTGATAAATACGATAGTTACACTGGTAACCCTTGTACTTACAATCATTGTGATATTAAAAGTGTTTCAGTTCTTGCTAATGGATCTAAACAATATCCTGCAGTTCCAAGATCTAGTTTGCCAAAACTTGGTAAGCATGCACCGGCATATATGGATTTCACGACTTTCAGAAAACAACATCTTGGCGTTAATGAGCTTGCTAATCCCACTGGTGTTTCTATCTCAGAATGGTTGGCACTTTATCCTATTCACCTTGTTGACTTGCAATACAATGATGAGCCTCTTAGAATAACTGCTAGACTTGATGTAACTGTTGAATTCAATATGTTGTGCTTGCTGGAACTACATTGATAATCCATTATTTGACTATTTGTGGGAATAGTGCTGAACTAACTTCTAATGGAAGTGGTGCTAATTTCACTTGTAGTAAAGAAAATGTTGTATATGATGGAAAAGATTATTAATAAAATTATAATAACTAGATATAATGCAAAAAAACAAATTTTATTTAAGGGTCTGATGAATGGAATAAGGCTATGAGTCTAAATATTGGAAGATCAGAAGTGTGTAAGTGTATTATGTTTTACGAAATGATATGGTTTTTGGTTCACAAATTGATTGTGATATAGAATTAATTGCTAATAGAAAACTAAAAAAATATATTGCTAATTCTCATCCAATGAGATTCGCGCAAATGCTATTGGGTAAAGTATTTGAACCAATAGCTGCTAAATATTTAGAAATGAAATTAGATAGAACTATTGAAAATTCAAAATTCAAATGAATGTTTTAATAGTGATGGTGTCTATCGCTATTCTCCAGATGGAATTGTTGATCATGACACGTTAATATAAATAAAATGTTCATGGTCTAGAAGTATAGTAGAAGATTTTATTCCAAAACAATACTTAGCTCAATATTTATTAGGACTTCATGTACTAAAATTAAGTAGATGTTTTTATAGTGAATTTGAAATCTTTGTTCCTGGATGAAATTGTGATGATGTACCTAAAGATTATGTTGCTGCTGTGTCAGTAAGAATCCCAACAAGTTATATTTTTGATATGCCGATAAGAGAACCTTTGTTTATGTATTTACTTAAAGAGGAGAAATAGTTTGATTTTGAATTTGATATAATAAGTGATTATGGTAGATTCGATAATAAAAAGAGTTCTGGTTTAATAATAAAAAGAGATTTGTGATATTGTACTATCTATTGAGATTAACATTGTCGATAAAGCACCTAATACTGTTACTACGTGAGAAAGTTCCTCGTGTTTTTGAATGTAAGCACTGGTTACTGTAATTGCAAGAGATAGTAAGATACCTATAAATTGAAAAACATATTTAACTCTTATTAATTTAGTTAAGCAACCTTTAATTCTATCATTGTCTAAAAGTATTTGATTATACTTGGTATTTGCGTATTTGGTTTGAAGGTCTGACATTGTCCTATAGTAATTACCACATTTTCCAAGGTTTTCTTGAATTAGAAAGTGAATCACAAAAATGACTACATTTTGGAAACATACGATTACAAACATCTCTACTATTATCAATTTCAACATCAATATAATCTGTTATTCTAATTTCTGATAGAATATTTTTTTTAAGTTCATCGAGTTCTCTACTACAATCATAACAAGATTTCCATGAATATTCATCTTCATCACAGAAACATTTATTAGTATAATGTTTACAGTGAATACAATTTTTACATTCTATTTTTGAATTAAGTAATACAAGTTCCTTATATTTCTCTACCCAACTCATCCTTTTAAAATCTAATATCCTTTTTTTCTTTGCATTCTGTAAACTATTTTAATACGCGTACTTGTATCCATGATATATCTTTTTTATTAATACAATATAAAAGATAATCAAGACTTTTATATCTATACATTCTGTCAAATAAACATGTATTATTTTCTAAAGTAGTGTACTTTGTAATAAAAGTAGTCAGTTCTTTAACACTAGCAGGTACACCAGGACTATTAAAACAATATTTATTAAATATATTTACAACTAGTTTTTTCCATCTGGCTGCATGTTCTCCTTTCCTTCTTAACAATGTCCTAGAAATATATGACAACGGCATTTATAGATAGTACATTTTTTATATTTACATTAAATAATATTTACTATAGTTAAGTAAAATTTGGTGAGTAGTATGTGATTTTTCTATTTTATAGACGGATACTTGAATTGAATATTTTGTAATGAGATCGAGCAGAAGCGAGATCGAATGAAAAAATGTTCAATTCGAGGGTCTTGCTATAAAAGAGAAAAATCACATACTACTGGATGGTCGCTGCGATGATCACTGCGATGTCGTGGCTCCGATGTCGTGCTATCCAGTGGACGCCGCGGGCACAGCCACTGCCGCCACCAAAGTAACTTGACCTAAGTAAGCCTGCTTGCACACGACGTAAGCCTGAAGCAGCCACGCGTCCGCTCTCGAAGGGACAACACAACTAGGACGACTTGCTTCTCAGCAGGTTCACATTGGACGCGAGTCGATTGACGCGTCGTGGGTTGCCAGGAAACGGCGTCGACGGAACGATGGCCGCTCGAGATCGAGCGAACCGAGTCGCCGGTCCGTCTAGCCCGAGCGGGTGCTCGCACGCGCTCGACACGAGATCGAGATTTTCTTTGAGTTATGCCGTTCGCCAGGCCGACGATGCTGCCAGCTTTTACGGCCGGCTCGTGCATATAAACATGGGAGGAAGCGATTGCGCGCGATTGCCGGCACGGTTATGGCCTCGTCTAAGGAGAGGCGTTCCAGAGCTGCGTCACTTAAGACTACTCCTACGGAAGGCGGCGGCGGCACGCCCGTGACCGCCATCGCTTGCTCGCTGCCGACTCACTCTCGCGATTCTCCCGCGAGTGAGCACGCCTCGACGCTGCCATGCCGGGCCCACGTCCGCGCGGAGCGATTTATCGCCGAAGAGGCGGAAGTCAAAGAGGTGAACTTCAGACACTCTTCGCGGTCATTCGCAGCTGTAAATGTGAAAGCCGACGACAGACGACGACTTCGTATCGTCAACCCGCCCGTTGACTGTCTGTCTGCCTGTCTCTCTGTTTTTCTATCTGTCTGTCTCTCTGTATCTCTGTCCCTCTGTCTGTCAGTCTCTCTGTCCGTCTATCTGTCTGTCTGTCCGTCTGTCTCTGTGTCTCTCTGTCTGTCCGTTTCTCTGTCTGTCTGTCGGTCTATCTGTCTATCTTTATGTCTGTCTCTCTTGCGCGCGAGATCGCGACCGCTGCGTGCGAGCGGGTGCGGCTGAGGCTAAGTTTGAGCCTGAGGCGGAGACAGAGACAGAGACGTAAGTAGTCATGGAAATCAATTGAAAAATATGAAAGACAGAGATCGAGAACTATCTTCGACGTAAGCCATATATGTGAAGTGTAGGGGTGCAGTGATCAGGTCGGATAAGTGTGGGTGCACCGATTCCAGCGCTTACGTATTTTCGGGTCTCCATTTATTATCTGGGGCTGGGATCTCATAGATATCCTCGGCGCCATGGATATACGTATACTGCTTTGCTGTGATAATCTTTTCCGAGTCGTCATTAATTAATAACTAGCACTCTCAAATGCATTTAATGCACACAGTCATATATAAATTCAAAGCTATACACTACACTAGACGCTAGACATCAGCCGGATAAATTTCTCATTTAATTTGAACGACTATTGTAGTCGTGTTGGTTTTGAGTTTCTTGGCTGAATGGCAATTACGATTCTTCGAAAGTGTTTTCTGAAGTTCAACGATTCAGCAGCTCCTGCTCAACTGGTCAACGGACGACTGCAAGAGTAAATGTAAATGCACTCCGTAGTTTCATCAAGGCTGCCTACGATTGTCTAGCTGCATTTCCACGATGCAAGTAGCCATATTTTTGGAAATTAAGACCCCACTTATGCCGCCGACAAAGAAATCACTCATATGTGAACGCCAGCTTACAGCAGCAGCGTAAGTTGCCCAATGGGCGTGGGCAGGGACATTGCTCTTCGAGCGCTCTGAAGCGCACAATAATAAATTGAAGAGCGAGCGAGGCTGACAAAAATTTCCTGCAGCGGAAAGCGATCAGTGACCCCTCGATGACCCGGCGATCAGTCGGCTCGTCGCCCTGCCGCGCACAGCGGCCTCTAGCGGTCTCTCGGGCGACGAGCTGGGCTCACTCTCGGCGACAGCATGAGCGACGGATTCGCACAGCGCCCCGGCGGCAGCCGCGCGTGGCAACCGGCTACCGCTGAGAACTCGAGAATCCGAGATCGCAACGATATGCGAGCGCGTCGATGTGCGATCGCAATGATGGCACATCGACGGCAACATAGCGTCTCCACAACCACTCGGCTTAGCTTATTCGCTTTTCGAAATTTCTAATTTCCGATCGTAAATCGGCGCCCCTCCTATGTCACGTGCAGGGCGCGTGAGCCCTGCTACGCTTCCGTAATTCTGGTAGAAGGACGCGCGTGTGGATGACTTTTCCTTGGGGTGGGGCGCTATAGGGGCGCTCTGCTCCCCCTGCTTCTCCCCAGGATCAACGTCTACAGAACGCTGTCTAAAGTATCCCGGTAAAGCAACGCATCGACGTCAAGGTTTTGTCATTCACTTTCAGGGGCCTTCATTCGTTGGCTCCAGCCTGTCTAACAGATCTGCTCCCCTACCAGGCTAAGCATCGTACCATCCACATTTTGGAATCGAACCGTTTACCTATACCTCGTACAAACCTCAGATCCTTTGATCATGGTGCCTTTAGTTCGCACGCTCCCTAGGCCTGGAACTCACTCTCGTCTTGCGTCACGACATCTCCTTACTTGACCACATTTCAAAAGAAACTAAAAACCTGTCTAGTTATCACAGCATTTAGTGGGTGCCTGTGATTCATCTTTCGCTTGCTTAGGCGTGCTGACACTGTGGGTGCTTCCACTAAACATGTTTGCATGCTGACCCTGTGCGTGTCACCCATAACCATATTATTCATTTTCTTTGTTTTTCAAGCATGATTTTATTTACCATTCAATTGCATTTCCCTTTGCAGCAAACGTAAAGAACGCCTAGAGAGAGATTGAACAAACGTCACCCTTAAACACGTCACCCTTAAACACGTCATTCTTTGTCCTTTATTGAGCATGCTACCATTGACCATTCGATCGTGTTTCCTTTGCAGCAATTGTAAAGACCCTAGAGAGAGATTGAGTTCTCCGAGGCTGCTTTATAAAATGCATTATTATTAATATTATTAAAAGGCCGACGGGGTGGCTTTGCGCTTTCCGCTTCTCATTCGAACGAATTCACCTTCACATCAAACTACTTTCCGTGGGTGGGTTAATGAACGGACTCAGTCTTGCTTATGACGATTAGCTGACCTACAAGGCACGCCGACCCACGAGGCCCGCCACGGCTTGGCTCCTTCGTACCTAGCTGAACTGCTACATCAGTTTCAGCCTGTTCGCGCCCTCTGGTCCTGTGTAGACAATAAATTAGCTGTCCCATTCCTCCGCTTAAAGATAGTTGACGACAGAAGCTTCAGCTCTGCAGGTCCTAGACTGTGGAACTCGCTTCCACAATTCTTACGCAACAACAACTACCCTTCTGCTGCCGACTATGGCACATTCTTTTCAGCGGTCCTGAGCTAGTACTTCTATTCTACTCACTACCTCAGCTGCTCTCCTGACTCTGCAATGCTTCCCACTTTCTCTTTGTTGCGTGAGACGAAGTCTGTTGGCTACCGAATGCGTACCGAAAGCCGCTTAGGCTGTGAGTGCGCTATACAAAACTTTCATGCGTAACACCCACATAGTCTTTATGACTTTGCGGAATTACAGGCGTAGATACATTAAATTACATTTTATTGTCCCTGCAAGCGGCGGCAATAGCCGTAAGGCTCTTCTGCCGCCATGCAAGAGAGACTGTTGAAACAGCTACTATTTATTGATTTACGTTTCCAGGGCCTCGGGACATCGTTGCAGAAGCCGCTATAGATCGTTCGTTATGCTTTCTCTTCATTGAAAAAACCTTAGATAATTTAACAGCTTCATTTATATAGCGGCAGAAGAGCCTTATCGGCTATCACCAACGCTTGCAATTGACAATAAGGAATCACCCAACTGCATGATTCGAACCAACGAACTCAGTCGTGAAGAGCGAGCACCTTACCTCCTGGGCTAACTCTTGAGGTGCTAAGCAGCAGACATCATATTCATGCTAATGGAGAAGTGGATATGCACGAGGTCTTACTTTAATTTTCATATTCATTGATTGGCTGTGTATTGTCTTTCACGAATTCCCGTAGAACACACTTCGTCCTTCGTCCACGCCCGTCCTCTCTTGGGAGAGTCTCTGCGGGGCCACTCGCCGACACGCTGCGTTCTGGCTGCCTCCGATCCATTTCAAAGGTTCACTTCGCCGTCGCGTCGCCTGCCACTGTCCTGCTGCGAAGCTGCTTCCAGCTTCGATGCTTCTCGCTTCCGGCTCCACTTCCGACTTCGATGCTTCCGGCTCCACTTCCGACTTGCCGCCATCGCCTTCAGGCGATTGCTGCATTTGGTTGCGTAAGTTGCATTTGTTTGCATTTGGCTGCATTTGTTTGCGTGAACTTTTGCTTCGGATTTTCTGCCTGTCAGTTGACCTGAACGCTGGCTCTCGCTCACGTTCTCGCTCTTCGTTCTCGCTCTGCTGGCTCTGCTTCACTCGAAGCCGCCGATTCGACAGCCAGCAAACACATCTGCGACAGACACCGAGCGAGCGACGTAAAGTTTATCCGTTACGCCGTTGTGCATGAGCTCGCCATTAGTTCGACTCACTAAATGTACCTTCTCGCGAAGACTCCTGGTGGAGGCCTCTCGCGTAAGCTTGCTGGAGAAGCCCGTCTCGGCCGCTCGGCGCTCCGCTCATTCGGCGGGCTTTTATGCAATGTTAAGCTCGAGCACTGTGCGAAGGTAGGTTGTATGCAAACAACTGCCTAGCTTAAAGCTGAGTGTAGCGTTTAAATTTTACCGTGATAGATAGCGACTGGGCGTCGGTGCACCGTCGCCGTCGACGGCCGGCGACGTCTGGCAAAACCAGCGATTGCAGCGTCCTTTGTATATCCACCAGTCGGCGTACCTATCGTCAGCTGATTAAGGTACCTGACAGCTAATTAAGCTTACGTCCTTCCGTTACACTCCGCTACACTCCGCCGCACTTCGTACACCACTTACTTGAGCAAGAGGCTTATCGGCCTCCGATAAACCTATCGCAGATTATATCTTATCAGGGAGTATTACTCGTCTCTTCAGTGATAAATATAGAGATAGTATTTACTCGTGATTCTATAAGGCAGGGGTGACCAGCACGTGGCCCGCGGGCCACAAGCCGGCCCGCCGAGGTCTTCTATGCGGCCAGCAACGTTATCCCAAAAATATTTGTCACTCGATGTTTTTCGTTAATTTTTAATCATTAAAAACGGCAACATAAGGCGCTGTGATGTACTTCATGCTCGCGTGAAGGGTGAACGTGTCCGAATGGCTATTTTTGCGTGAAGGTAAAAAAATCAATTTATTTTGCTAGCCTTCATGTGAACATTTTAGCATGAAGGGGTAATATATTTGTGCTACAGCGGCGCTATTACGATCACATTTATAACGCTTCCGCAAGCGGAATTAACTGATTCATACTGTGGATAGAAAAAAAGAGCCGTTTCTCAGCTGCTGTTGCACGAACTGGAATCAGTCAGGTAGTTTTTTCAAAAAACGCGTATTGCTCAACTTACTTACTAATACTAAGGTATTGCTGTGATAAAATATAAATTAATCAATTCGTAACTGATCTGTCTTTTTATTTCACAGAGAAAAATGGCGGCGAATGTGAACTGTTGGATATATGTTCAATGAAAGGCACTACAACGGGGAGGGATTGTTTGGATCAGGTCAAGAGGGTCCTCACAAAATTTACTCTTCCTGAAACTAAATTGATTGGTTTAACCACGGACGGAGCCCCTTCAATTACAGGTGGACACATTGGATTTGTATCTTTAATGGTAAAATTAGTACCTCACAAAATTGTCAGTCATCACTGCATCATCCACCAAGAACAGCTATGTGCAAAGGTCTTGAGCATGCAACATGTAATGGACAATACAGTTTCAACAGTCAATGTGATAAGGTTTCGTGCTCTAAACCACAGACAATTTCAGGCTTTCCTTGAAGATTTGGGATCAGATCATTGTGATGTTATTTATTTCTGCCAAGTCCTTGGCTAAGTAGGGCAAACACGTTAGCCAGGTATTGGTCACTTCGGTACAAAATAAAAACATTTATGACAGAAAAGGGAAAAGATGTTGGCTTCCTCGATGACCAGCAGTGGTTGAATGACTTGGCTTTTTTGGTGGACATGACCAAACATCTTGCAGATCTTAATGTAAAACTCCTAGGTAAGGATCAACTGGTCCATAAAATGTATGGGTGTGTTGTCGCGTTTGTGCAAAAGCTGAAACTTTTCCGGAAACACTTAGATCAGAAGAAACTGTTACATTTCACAACAATAGCAACAAGATCGCCTGAAAGGCTGGCTCATATGAAGTACTCCACTCTTGTTAGCAAACTTGTTGATGAATTCGAAGAGAGGTTTTAGGATTTCCAACAACATGCGGATGACATGAACATGATTAGTAGTCCATTTAATATCGATCCTTCTGATGCACCTGATAAATTTCAACTCGAACTAATCGACATTCATAATGAAAACAATTTAAAAACTGTTTATGATCAGCATGACCTTGTTACCTTTTACAAGCAGTGTGTTTCATCAGAGTCTTTTCCTAACCTAGCCAAGCATGCTCGCAGGTATATTGCACTTTTTGTCTGCACATATTGCTGTGAACAGCTTTTTTCCAGATTGAAAAATGCGAAAACAAAGACTCGATCTGTTCTCACAGATGAAAATTTATCAGGAGACCTTAGAATTGCCACATCCACTGTTGCAGCAGATGTCGACTTTTTATGCAAACAGAGACAATGCCAAATATCTCATTGATGTCAGCAGTGCAGAAAACATTGAATACCTGTGGCATTTAATTAATCCGAAGACATTAATATTATGTAAGTCCTTGTCATGTATTTTTGCAAGTTTTATAAATTTCTGTTTTCATATTATTAAAATAAAAATCCAAAAGTAAAAGATTGGCCAAAGGATTGGACACCCCTGCTATAAGGAGTGGCACCTCATCGAGGATAAAACATGAACTTCTACATTCACATCTCCTTAGTTGCCAACATGTACTTATGAGCTTTTCAACTCAAAAAGAATATCGAGGTTCCAACTTGAAAGAATAACCCTACCGAAGCGAAGTGTAGACACCCTGCTGGACTTTGAATTCCACATCTACATTAGTTTAGGCTATACTATATGCAGTGAAGATAACAGCTAATAGATGGCAAGAATGATGGAGGTAGAAATAGTAGTCATATTGAAAAAGCACCGTAAGGGAATATTTTTAATAAAACCACGGAGAGATTAACTCTCCTCGCTTGCGTGTAATGGTTTAGCAAACTTAACTTTTAGATTAATCTTCACAAATTCTAGTGAGCTACTCACCCTTAGTTCAAAGCCGATTAGTCCTTTTGCAACATGGTTAAGAAAGGCTTTAGCAGTGACAACATATTGGTCGCACTTGGTTACGGCTGGTTTCTAGAGAAATACGTCAAAGTATAAGAGGGTCAAAACCCTACTTCCTGCTCGGGGAAAAGCTCTGAACCGAAACCATTGCGTTAAGATTAACCTTAACCCAAATCTAGGCTTTAAATCAGCCTTTATAGCAAAAAGAAAGCTAATTTGTAAGGTTCAATAAAGGATTAATCACGAGTAAACAACTCTAGAGTATCTAAAAATTCTGATGAACCCTTATCGGAAAATACTATGCTAAGATTAGTATCAAAGAATATCAACGTTGTGACTGCCCTTTTAATAAATTATGGGTAAGGAACTCGGCGGCAAAGAGAAGTCCCCCGACGTTTGCTTTTTCTTTGTTGTTTTGTTTTTTCCATTGTCCTTCGTTTCCTTCGTTCCTTTTTTTGTAGGCGAAAGAGGCGAAGGTTTGAGGCGAAGGAGGTAGGGAGGGAGGGGCACGAGTGACTCGACCGGCTGCTCTCCGCGGCCGCTTACCGCAGGTTCGACGACACGAGAGATCGCGCGGCAGTTCGTGCCTTGCGGCGTCTGCTTGCGCGGCCTCCGCATCCGCATCCGCTTCCGCATCCGCATCCGCATGCGCATCCGCAAGCGCATTCGCATTCGCATGCGCATGCGCATGCGCATCCGCATCCGTATCCGCATCCGCATCCGCATCCCCATCCCCATTCCGCTTGCTCGGCTTCGGCATCCGCATTCCGCTTCCGCATCCGCATTCCATTTCCGCATCCGCGTGGCAGCTCGCGTCCGCGAGAGATGGCCACGGCAGCCACGGTCGGTTGCTCTACTCCTTTGTCGTTTAGGCTTCGTCGCTCGTCCCAAGTGAGCCGACATTAAGCTGCGGCTGACAGCTCGCGCTTTGATTCGCGCGCGCCGCACTCGAACCCGACTAAAGCGACTGCCGTGACGTCAAAGTTCATCAAGGCAGTGGCGCTGCGACGTGAGCCCGCCGCGTTACAACTCCAATGCAGCTCGGCTGTACGCGACCTACCCCAATTTCGTCGTCGTAGCTGACGTCATGGCTTGCGTGCGGCATGGCCGCCGCCCCCGCCGCCAGCGCCGGACGAGCACGTGATGCGCTCGCGAATCCAGTGTTCTTCGGCTTCGGGTGCTTATCTTTTGCAATTGCATAAGTCAAGGACTTAAGCGACGACTAAACATGTAGAAATGCATATGAACGACGATATCGAAACGTTAATAGGTACGCACGGTTTTAACTAACGAGCAGGTTACTTTCAAACTGCGAATTTACAGCTGTAGTAGGCGTATGGTGAGGCAACTCAGCCCCATGCTGCAAGCGTTTAAATGTTCATATGCACGAAATTTATTACGCGCCGCGGTAAAAAAAGACAACCGATTAGCTTGAACCATGTTGTAGCTGCATCGGTTTCCGCATATGGCGTTCTCAAGAATTACGATTTCCGAAACACAATTCTCCAGCGGACAATGAAGGTTAGAAGCGCTTTGTGTCGGGAGGCGAGAATACGGTCATCATGAATCGGATCTCGAGCCTTTCGGCTGCTAGATCTTTCGGATCGTGAATCTTTATTTCTTCTGTGGATTTTCTTCACCAAAGGAGTCCGTATATGCAATCTCACGGGAATTCAGCTTTTTTTTGCCGCCGCGTCGAATCGAGCGAGCTCCGATGCAGCTCTGACTGCCAGAAGCTGACCTAGCGATTTGGGCATTGCTACGTCGAAACTCTTTGCAAATTTATTTGCAAATCTTTACAAAATCTAAAATCTTCACGTCGTACAGGTCCGGCAGCAGACGGCAGACCATCTCAATCAAGCGATGCCCCGTGGGGCCCGAGTGCGAACGTGGACGTAGCTGTTCATAAAAAAAGCATAAATTTTCCGATAGACGGTATAGAAGGGTTCAGCGACTCTCTGCGAGGCTCAGACCGAGCCGCATAGAGACTCGACTAAAGCTTGCAAGTCCTGCTCTGGGCGATCGCCACAGTGCGGCTCACGTGACCTGCCGCCTGCTCCGAAGCGAAACTGCCGGATCCGGCCTCCTGCTCTATAAAAACCATGTTTTCGGTCAGCGGGTGGCAGTGACCATGGTAACCCGACGGGGCCATAGAAAGCCACCTGTCGCTGCGGTGTAGCACCTCTGATTTGGCGTCGTCGGAAAGCATTTGCGGCACCAGCAGTCGGCACGTGCTGCCGTAGCTCGTGACAAAATCATCTCAGCCTCGTAATGAGCTCTCGCTCGTCGCGCGAACCGCTAAAACCGCTAGAGCCGCGTGCTAGAAGCTGCTAGAATCGTGTGCTAGAATCGCTCGACAGTCATTCTATTCGCAGCAGCACGGTAGCCATCTGGTGGCTGCAAGCCTGCAAGCCGCGGGCTATCGCTGTTCGCTCGTCGCGACGTCGCGACGTGAACTCGTGAATTGAGGAGGAGCGAGCAGCAGCGACCTCCTCCGCGGAGCCACTTCCGTCGAAGCTACAAAATGGTCGCCGTCGGCCTGCGACCAGTTTGTGAGCACATGCGGCATCGCAGACGAGACTTCCCGATGTACCTGATGAATGATGAGGTCGGTGCGGCCGATGAAAAGTTCAAGCATAAGCGCACGGCGCCAAGACTCCAGTCGACGCCACAAAAGTGGCTGGCGCGGCCAGTGAGAGAGCTTCCGCCGCGGCAGCATGCCGCCGCGGCGGAAGCCGAGCCTCGTTGCAATTCAAACAGCTGCCCTGAGCAAGCGGAGATGGTATCGATCGAGCGAACAAACAATCCAGCCGTCCAGAACTTGAGTTTTATTCGAGATTATTTGCACGCCAAGCAGAAAGTAATCGCTGCTGGTCACATAGAGAAGCCCACACTTAATGCAGAGCCCCTTGCGAAAAGACTTGGAAACGTTTCAGAATAGCAGCTGAAGAGAGAGGCTCACTCACACTCGCTAGCACTAAGACTGAAGGTTTTGATCCGACAGTGTTCATCATCAGACGCACTTTTACAGTGCGTATCGGACTGCGACCAGTGCACAAACGGCCAGGAAGCTTCCGGTAGACGCCGCCGGCAGTGTGGCGCTGTTGCAAAGGTCGGTCGAGCAGTAGCACGTCGTCGTCGTGAGGCTGGCGACGGTAGTGCTCGTGCAGCCGGCCGTCTGTGAAGTGGGCCAGCACGCCCTAGTGTAGGTCGTCACGCCTGGAGAAAGACGCGGAGAAGGGCGTAAGGAGAAGGACGCGGCAGCAGCCGGCAGCGATCGGAGCGGGCCAAGGCCGGAAGTGGCCATCGGCGGCCAGTGCAGGACGCGCGAGCATCTTTAGCAGATTCGGGAACGGAGAAGAGAAGTGTTCACGGCCAGCGCTGAGCTGAGGGGCCAGCACTGTAAAGAGTGTGCCGCAGACGCTGATGAAATAGATCACACAGAGTGCTGGCTGCGAAGGCGTGCACTGCACTGACGTTGCGCTGCACTGTCCGACGGCAGCGGCGAAGCGGTCGCAGATGAACGATACCACCGCGGCACCGCCGCCGCGGACGAATCGATAAGGCAGAACCGCATCTTCCGCCGCCGCCGCCGCCGCCGCCGACAAAAAAACACGCCGACGTGCGAGCGAGTACCGGATACGGAAGCATAGATCTTGCTGCATACGGCACAGCCGCTCGTGTTTGTCACGCCGCTCGATGCGAAAGGATCGGTGCATGTGCCGCCGATGTTGACGCCGGCCACGTTTGTGCAGTCGTAGCAGTTCACCGCTGAAGCTGCAAAAGGGCGGACGACGCTAAGCTGCATCATTCTTCAAGCGCTCGAGCGCCGCAATCTTTGGCAACAGAGCGCATCGACCTCTGTGCATCGACCAATAGCGGCGGAAGCCGCGGCACTCGAGCAATGGCGATTGCGACGGCGGCTGCTGCGGCTGCCTGCTCAGATCGCGAGATAGCGCTCCGCCGCTGCCGCTACGGCCGGCGGGTGCAATCCACAAGCGAGACGAGGTCTGCGGCACCGGCCAGCCGGCGCCGCAGTTGCTGCTTCTGCTTCTACTCATTCCGTTTAGCTTCTTCGCCGGCCAAAGAATAGATAGCATAAATAGATAAAAAAAGAATAAATAAATAAAAATCAGCTTATTTACCTGCAGCTCAGCAACATAAGCGAATGGACGCTAGCACAAGTCCATTAACGATCTCTATCCCTCTCTCTCTCCCTCTATCTCCCTCTCTCCCTCTCTCTCGCTCCCTTTCTCTCTCTGTGTCTCCGTCCCTCTCTCTCACTCTCTTTAGATTTCTCTCGCTCTCTCTTTTGCTCTCTAATGCTCTTTCTCGCCCTTTCTCGCTCTCTCTCTCTCTCTCTCTCTCTCTCTCTCTCTCTCTCTCTCTCTCTCTCTCTCTCTCTCTCTGCGTCTCTCTCGCTCTCTCCCTCCATCCTGGCGCTTCACTTGTCTTGGTCCAACTTTTTGGATCTAACGAATAGCTTACGACGCGTACAGCCTGCAGCGGAGCGTTCAATCGAGAAACGCTTCGCTGGAAGCTCGTACCGCCACCGCCGCCGCTGAAGCTGACGATCCGCCGGGGTCATAAGGCAAGCCGCGCGCGAGTCTATCGCCAAAGGCGCGGCAGCAGGGTGAGGCGGCGACGGCAGCAGCTCGCCAGTCGCCAGTCACCGATGGCCTGCGGCTTACCGCTTCCGGTCAATGCAGTCAGGCAAAGGAGAGCGGCCGCAGCCTCCAGCACACCGACTCGAACCATTTTCGGGCACCGAAAGTCGAGAGCGAGAGAGAGAGAGAGAGAGAGAGATGGAGAGAGATATTACTCGCCGCGTTGACGGGATGCGCAGAAAGTGATCTATGCGATGATATATGCGATCGGCCTATCGATAAGTGGGCCCAAGATCGGCCCAAGGTAAATATTGTACCGCCCCCACGGCTCCCACGGCGACGCATCGTGCGCCGAACGACGCATCCGAGTGGCTTAGCTTAGCTACATACGGCGCGAGGGTAGACTGGGAAAATCTCGCGCACATCAAACCGAACGGCGCTGCCTTGAGGTGTTCGGGCTGCTCTTAACTTTAAAATTAGGTTCTGTTTGTTTACCGTTGCGGGGCGGCGATGGATGGCTTCGTTCCAACTTTGGCGCCGCAATAAAATCGTTCGAAGCGATTCAAAGACCGCGTCCTGTCAGCGAGCGAACTGTTGACTCGCTGTGCCGCCGGCGCACGGTCCGCCGGTCTCGGCGAGCAGCTGGTGCGGCACAGCGGCTTTCTTTCGGCTCTTTCTTCTTTCCTTCTTTCCGGCCTTCAGAGCTCTGAAAGAGCTGATAAGAGAGCCATCCCTGATAGAGCTCTCTTCAGAGCTCTGAAGAGAGCTCTATCGGCGATGGCTCTTTCAAATCGACGGGACGCGCATAAAGTGCAATCGGCCTATCCCTAAGTGGGCTCTCCCTAAGTTAAATATTGTACCACCCATATCCCCACGGCGATGCATCGTGCGCAGAACTACGCATCTGAGCCGTTGCCCTTGACTACATACGACTGGACCGATTTCGCGCATCAAACCAAACAGAGCTGCCTCCAGCTGTTGGGGCTGCTCTTAACTGTAAAATTAGCTAGCGTTTGTTTACCGTTGCGGCGGCACTAGACCGACTTTTTTCAGATTCGAGCACCGCGTTAAAATCATTCGAAGCGATTCAAAGACCGCTTCCTGTCGGCGAGTGAACTTTTGACTCGCCACACAACCGGCGCACGGTCCGGCGTCTCGGCGTGCAGCTGTGCAGGGTGGCGGCGAGGCGCCGTAACCGAGACCGAGCTCTTTCTATCTCCATAGTCTGGCGGCCGATCGCTCATGCACAGCACTGAGCGTCGACGCTTGCTTGCGCTGCCTAACTCGTAGAGGCTAGCGTTTCTTTTCTGTCCATTTTGGTGCTGCATCCTCGCAAAAAACTTTCTCGTGCGAGCTCTCTCTCGGTCGCGGTCGCGACCGAGCGGATCATGACTCGCCGCGGCCGCGACCGAGTCGGCGGCATCGACGGCACCGCTTAGTACTATCGGCGCCGTTTAGCGCCGTTTTGTACCGTTTAGAACCGTCGGCAGCTGGGATGAGAAAAGCGGCTTTTTGCGTTGACGTTGGCGCGCGCGCGCCATCTGGCGGCGCCCGCCCAGTGCCGCGAGCGCTTCAAACGAGCGGGCTTGGCGACGCGCCAGCTCAGCTGAAGGCGCGGCGACTCTGCTTCAATGCGTACCGAAAGCCGCTATGGCTGTGAGTGGGCTATACACAACTCTTCAGCGTAACATTCACATGGTCTCTATGACTTTGTGGAGTTAAAGACGGAGATACATTACATTCAAGAGTCGTCACAAGGGAATCTCCATCTGTAGAGGAGCGTTTTCGCGAAACCAAGCACGCACGCACGCTCGCTCCGCGGCGCGAGATTTTGCGTAGTGGTTAGTGCAGGAGCGGCGTCATTGCTCCCGCAGTTCCTTAATGCAAGGCCGAGTCGCTGCCAGTGAGTACCGGCGTCTGGGCTGAGAAAGAGGTCCGACCTCGGCTTCTGCTGCAAGGACTTCGTACCAAGGAGATTTGATGCGCGAGCGCTTCGCTTCGCCAGAGCCACTTCCCAGCATGCCTCCTCCAGCCACCTCAAAGCTTGGTGGTTCGATCGAGTCGGGGCTGCTGACGCCGGGGCTGCTGCTGATAGGAGGAGGCGCCGTGGAGCCATCGCCGCATAACGTGGCAAGCGATTCGTGGCTTTTCGCACCGCTCGCGCTCAGGATTCCACGAGAAGCGGAATGACGGTACGCGAAATTGAATGACGCGCGATGGATTGAGTGACTTCCCTTTGCAGCAAATGTAAAGCGACTAGAAAGAGATTGAGTTCTCTGAGGGTGCTTTATCAAATGCATTATTATTATTATTACATGTGCGGTAAAAGCGCGAGCCTTTTCTTCTGCCACAAAAGTAAATCGGTACTCACTGGCAGTACTTTGTACGCCAGAGCAGTCCGTGCAGTCAGTTGCTGAAATAATATTTCTGCCGCTCACTCGCTCACTGTTCGTCGCAAAAACTGTAAGTTTGAGAAAGTAACTAGTGAAAGTCCTCATTTTCATTTTCATTCATTTTCATTTCGTACCTAGCTGAACTGCTGCATCAGTTTCAGCCTGTTAGCGCCCTCAGGTCCTGTGCGGACTATAAATTAGCTGTCCCATTCCTCCACTTAAAGACAGTTGGCGACAGAAGCTTTAGCTCTGCAGGTCCTAGACTGAGGAACTCGTTTCCACAATTCTTACGCAACGACATCTACTCTGCAACTGCCGACTATGGCACATCTTTTTCAGCGGCCCTGAACTGCTACTTCTATGCTACTCACTACCTCAACTGCTCTCCTGACACTGCTATGCTTCCCACTTTCTCTTTGTTGCGTGAGACGAAGTCTGTTGGCTACCGAATGCGTACCGAAAGCCGCTTAGGCTGTGAGTGGGCTATACAAAACTCTCCTGCGTAACACCCACATGGTCTTTATGACTTTGTGGAGTTACTGACGGAGATACATTACATTGTGCAGCCCCGAACGCGGCAGCTGAGCGGTTGCACTTTGTAACATCCGGCGTTTGCAACGTTTGTAATTCAACAGAATTGTGTTATAATTATGACGGATATTCCTGGCTGGTGACTTGTGTTGAATCTGTAAGAATATGATTGGAAATTCAGGATGGCATCGTGATCGCTATCGTCATCGTGATCGTGATTAGGTCGTGATCGCTCAGATCAGAAAGTGATCGAACGTGGTCGATGTGTGCGATCGTGATTTGCGCGATGATACACGTCCTGCTACGTTTGCTCCGTTTGTATATATATATATATATATATATATATATATATGTATATATATATATATATATATGTATATATATATGTATATGTGTGTGTGTTTGTGTGTGTGTGTGTGTGTGTGTGTGTGTGTGTGTGTGTGTGTGCATGTGTGTGTGTCTGTGCCGTCTTTGTGTGTGTGTGTGTGCGTGTGCGTCCGTGCCTGCGTGTGTGCGTTTGTGTACCTGTGGGAATTTATCAGTTGGGCATGGTGGAAATTCATAGCTGGTAGACATTTCGACTCGCTGAAAAAATGCGGATCAGTTAACGGCAGGAATTTTAGCTTGCTAAACGGAAGTAAGCGTTTGCTCATTGACCTTCCTGTACACTTGAGGTAATCAGTTTTTTAAATTTACCCAAAAATCTGTCCATCACGTTATGGATATGTGTGTTTGAGAACTTGGCCATTTTCTAAACTCAGCCAATTAAAATGTGCAATGCTTTCGCTTGAATTTTTACTGTCAGCTACCCGCTGAGAGTGTAGCTACTAGGTAGTTGCTAAAGAAAAGGTGCAATAACTGACTTTTTCCTCAGAAACGATAAGAGCATGAGCATCGCAGCACCGGAAATCCTTCATTGGGGCGAAAACGAGGCGGTCACAGGTTTCGCAAGCATCCGACTTGAAACCACGGAGCCGCCACCGCCGCATCTGACCGCTTAAGGCGCCTCGCGGCACCGCCTGTGGGCGACGCATGTACCCAAGATGGACACCGACGAGTAGGACTTGCCGTATGCAACGCAGGTGCTCAACTTCGTCACATCCGTAATTTGTCACTAATGTGCCGCTCGTCGAAAATGGATCGGTGCACGAGCTGCCCAGGTTGAGGCCTAGTGCGTTGGAACAGGTGCAGCAGTTTACGGCTGACGCTGCAATAGAGAGCGGACGAGAAATCGCCTTTACGGCCAAGCTGCGCCATCTTTGCTCTGAACGATTAGCCGTTGCGGCGATCGATAGCGGAGGCTGCAGAGCCGAGCGAAATGGCGTCGCCGCGGCCTCCGCCGTGGCAACGCGACGCTGCAGCGGCTGCTGAGGCCACCGCGAATTGCCAAGATCGCTCGGCTGCCGTTGAACTCGTAGCGGCTGCTTCGGTGGGCAGGAGTGGCCGACGCAATCTAGAAGTGCTATAAAATTATCGACTTGCGGACCCGCGGCGCCAGCAGACGTAATTCTTTATCAAAGCCGCACGTAAGAGGAGCGTTCGATTGGTGAACGCTTGAGCGGCGGCGGCACGGAGCGACTCCTGCAGCTCGCCAGTCCCTAACTGTGTCTCACCGCTTCCGGTCAATGCCGCCAGGCCGAGTACTGCTGCCGCCAGCATGCAGACTCGAGCCATTGAGTGGCTCCAAGTCTCGAGAGAAGCGAGTCGCTAGGTCAATGCTGAGCGCAGAACTGCAGAATCGACGGTAGATGAGCTCAAACGTCCATCCGGTGGCCTATAGGTTACCATAGGTGAGCGTACGCTCGGGTGGCGATGCGTTTCTCGCCTAACGATGCCCCTGAGCGGTTACCCTGGGCTGCATTCGAAGCCCAGCCCGTGGTGGTTACGCTCGATTCGAGCACATCAATAAGCGCTGCCGCCTGTTTGGGTTCGCACTTGACAATCAAAGTACCTAGCGTTTGTCCACCATGAGGTAGCACTGAGCTGCATTGTCAGATTCCAGCACGGAAGTGACGTCATCCAACGGCAGTAGCATCGCCGTCAGCGGCGGCGGGGACGAGATGAGTGGCTTTGGGCGTCAACGCTGGCGCGCGAGCGTTATCTCGCGGCATTCGTTGCAGGTCGCGATAGCGTCGAGCGTGAGTGCGCTCGACGGTATTGCGACGATGCGCTCAGCCAAAGGCAGTTTGCAACGCAGCTGAGCTGCTGGGACGAGTCTCTGCGGAGAGAGTCTCGATCGCAAAGCGAAACGAGCGAAACGGCGCGCCCAGAACAGCGGCGCGCCGTTTGCCGCAGCATGCAGTGAACAGAGCTCCCATCTCTTAGCCGGGAGCACACAGCATGCATCCCTGCTCAAAGTGACGGCCGAATAGCTGCCTGCGAGTACCGGCGATCCAATGGGGGACGGCATCGAGCGCTGCGGCCTTGCCTCGCCACTCAAACATTTTAAATCGTTGATGGCTTCGATCTTACCTATGGGGAAAAATGTCGCGTGGCTCCGCACTCCACGAAGCCACCGCCACCGCCGTCGCCGTGCTCGCAGCTGGTCGCAATCGCCAGCGTGCGAGAGGTCTACTCTGGCACGCCCCGCTTTGACGCGCGTTGAAGTCTTTCAGAACGAGGCTGAGGATTCCCGAAGCGGATGCTTCCGGCTTATCGCTGGCCTTGGGCCTGGCGCGCTCCGGCTGCGCTCGTCTGAGCGACCGCCAGAGTCGGGCACATAGCCCAAAGCGATCGGTTATCTCCACCTGCGGATTAATACGGGCACGAGAACGACGGCAAACAATTACCATGAGAGAAAGTCAAAAGATCATCTAAGACAGAGCTCGCAGTGAGTTGCGCGACGAGTGAGTTACACAGCGAGCGTAGTCGTCGGCATCCTCGACGCCGCCGCCACCACCGCCGCCGCCGGCACCTCTACAGCCGCCGCCGCCGCCATTGCTTAAGGAGCGACTGCACACGTGCTGCCGCTGTCCGCCGCAGCTCTGTCCGCCCTTGCGCGACGCTGGCAATGTCTCGGCAGCTCGCGCCTCTGTCGATTTCTCTTCTCCTTATATTTAAAAAATATATTAAAAAAATTACATATAAAAAATGAACATTAAAACATATATATATATATATATGTATATATATATGTATAATCCATTTATGTAGCACCACAAGAGAATTAAATCCCTATTCACGCGCTTTACGTATGCCTCGAGGCTCGAGCCCACGACTTTAGTAAGACCTTGGTCGGGAGCGAGCACCTTGACCGCTGGACCGAACCAGCCCGGCAGTACTCTACAGCTCGGCAGTACTTTTCGGATGCCCGAAGGCGCGGCGATGCCCGAAGGCGCGGCGATGCCCGAAGGCGCGGCGATGCCCGAAGGCGCGGCGATTCCCGAAGGCCTGGCGATGCCCGAAGGAGCGGCGATGCGCGAAGGAGCGGACGACGAAGTCATGGCGGGCGAGTCATTATCTGTGGCAGAGAGTCGAGATCTATTATTCTAATCTGTATGTTTAATCTAAGGTCTATACATCTAAGCTACTATTATTATCGGAGCTTTCTTCTTATTGAAACTAACCATGGGAGGAGTACTTCTGATCTTAGCTTCAGTCCTGGGAGGACGGTTTCTATTCATTCAAGTAAAGAGAAGACGAGTGTGCCTTTGAACTCAAAGACTAGGCACGAGTACGCGTATCTATAGGGTTCTTTAATAACAATTATGATAATAAACTTGATACAGCGTGCTCAGAGAACTCAATCTCTTTTTACGCTCATTAAATTTGCTGCACACGGAAGTGCGATTGAATGGTGAGTAATATCATGCTTGATAAACAACATGAACAACATGGTTAGGGCTGACACGCACAGGGTCAGCATGCGAATGTGGCTAGCAGCAGCATGCAAACAGTTTCAGAGCCCACAAGCACATAAATGAAGAATCACTGGGACCAACTAAATTCTGTCATAAGTAGGTGCGTTTTCAAGTTCTTTTTAAATGAGGTCAAGTCAGGGGATGTTCAGACGCCAGTCGGGAGTGAGTTCCAAGCTGTGGGAGCACACGAACTAAATTCTCGGTCTCCAAAGGATTTGAGGTTTGTCCGAGGTATTAATAAACTGTTGGATTCCAAAAAGCGGGTGGTACGATGCTTGGCCTGGTGCTGGAGTAGATCTGAGAGATAGGCTGGAGCCAAAGCATGAAGTGACCTAAAAGTGAGCGACAAAATCTTGAAGTCGATCCGTCGCTTGACTGGTAGCCAGTGCAGGTCGGCGAGAAGTGGTGCGATGTGGCAACTGCGATGCTCACGACAGACAAACCTAGCTGCAGAGTTTTGCACCAGCTTTAGGCGCCTGATTGCACAGAGGCCAGAAGGCTAGCAAGCAAGAGTTTTTTCTCCTCTCTACCTACTTCTTAGAGTTAGATGTAGAAATGTTCTTACTTGCTCAGTCGCTCTCCCTTTGGAGATAAAGAGTGATATCCTTTGAAAGAGTAGTGGCAAGACTAGGATTCTTAGGAATCCTCTTAGGGGTCTACTTCCAGAGTGGTGCAAAGGATCGCTTATTTGAGTATCACAAGGCTTTATTAGTGTACAACGCACGCCTACCTTCCAAGTAGAAGGTTTAAAGAATTAATTAAAGCAATTAAGAGTTGGCAAGGAGTTTCAATTCACGTTTAAGAGTTAGAAGCTTGAATAAATTCTAATAAATAAGGGTCTTACTTATTAAAGTTTGTTATTACTGAGCAGTGAAGCTGTAGGTTGCAGAGATCAGAGGGATCTTTTGCTTAATTTGTAGAAAAGTGCATGCAAGCACTATCTTTAGAGAGACTTTAGTCTCTCCTCTTTATTAAACCCTCTCTGGGAAGCACATTAAAGACAAATCACAGGGACCCAATAAATTTTGTCATAAATATGTGTGTTTCTAAGCTCTTTTTAAATGTTGTTAGGTCAAGGGATATTCTGACGCAAGTCGGGAGTGAGTTCCAGCCTTTGGCAGCATATGAAGTAAATGCATGGTCTCCAAAGGAGTAGATGTTTGTGCGAGGTATAGGTAAACGATTAGATTCAGAAAGCAGGTGGTACGAAGCTTGGCATGGTGGGGAAGTAGATCTGAGAGATAGGCTAGAGCCAAAGAATGAAGTGACCTAAAAGTGAGCGACAAAACCTTGAAATGTATTCGCTGCTCGACTGGTAGCCAGTGCTGGTCGGCGAAAAGTGCTGCGATGTGGCAACTGCAATGCTCACGGCAGAGTCGCTTTAAGTGCCGGAATGCACGTGCCGGCAGGCCAGCAAACAGCGAGTTCTTTCTTTTTAGAGTTATACGTTAGTATAACTCTAAAGGAAGAGAGTATCTAAAGTATTTACTTTAGACTAAGTAAGCAAAAGGTATGCACTAAGGTACTATAAAGTAAACTAAGGATTTAAGATCGATACAGCTAACAAAAATTTAGCTTCCCTCCCCCCCGAATCACTGAGATCGAACCTCGGCCGAACTCCAGTCGGGGTGGGCAAGACTGTTCAATGCAACCTGGAAGCGATATGTAAGCATCGACGTACAGATGTGCCGTGCCATCAGGCGACTTTTTCTGTCAAAGCCGCACATAAGCGAAGCACTCGATCGATTACCATTCGATCAACGATCGGCGGCTGGAGACTCATCCGCCCACCCGCACGCCCGCCCGCCAGCCAGCCGCAGCTGCTGCCAGCTGCAGTGGCACAGAGCGACTCCTGTGGCTCGCCAGCTCCTAGCTGCGTCTCACCGCTTCCTGTCAATGGCGCCAAGCAAATGATAGCTGCCGCAACCGTCAGCATGCCGACTCGAACCATTTTTAGGCAACGAGAGTCGACAGAGGTGAGTCGCTGCTTCGATGCAGAGTGCAGAATGCAGACGGTAGATGCGCTCGGCCGTTCGTCCAGTGGCAGCTCTCCTCTCTAAGTTACCATAGGAGCTCGTGCACTAATATAGCAACGCATTGATATCCCTAGTGACGTGCTAGAGCTGTCGCCCTTGGCTACATTTGAGGCACTTGCCTGCAGCCTGCGAAAATTGTTCGCTCTTTAAGCAGTGCTGCCGCCTATTTGGGCAAGCTGTCAGCCGTCAGATCAGCTAGCATTTGCCCAGCATGCGGTGGTGATGGCCGACTTAGTCTGCTTCAAACGTCATAGTTCTAGATCGCTCGAAGCGATTCACAGGCAACGTTCAGCCGGCCAGTGACCCGTTGACTCGCATTCCCCTCCCGGCGAGAGTTCGGCCACCTCGGCGGGTGGCTGTCGCCGTGTGGCACGACACAGCTCTCTTTCGAACGAGTCCATCGGTCGCTCGCTCCAGTGAGACGGGCAGCTCTAGCGATGTCCGACGTCAGCATTTAAGTCAGTTCAGTCTCAGGTGGCGGCTAACCAGCCATTTTACTGCGACCTCTGTTGCAGGCTCACCATCCGGTGGCACTCCGTGCAAGTCTCCACTAGTTAATCCGTCGACGAATGTGAGAGTGAGATGTGGTCTTCAGCCGAAGACGCTGCGACGGCCTTTTTTTGACAGCAACAAAGGGCGACGAATCGTCGCAGAGAGAGCGAGAAAGCGAGAGAGAGAGCGATCTCAATAACTCTGGGTTAGCGAGATCAAGTGCACGAAGCGGTGCAGTCCTCTAGTGCGATCGGCTGTGGGGCTCAGTGCCTCTGAGTCAGAAGCCTGTCCCCGACGCTCCAAGCGTGAACCGAGTCGCATGACCGTGAGCATCAGAAATTCAACTTAAGCTGAAGAAAGTAATGGAATGCCTCTCGCCCCACCGCCGCCTCTCGCTTCGCCGTTCCAGAGTAAAAGTGGGACTCTCGACAGCAATCGCCATTCGAAATAGAAGCAGAGTATTTTGATTATCTCTCTCTCTCTCTCTCTCTCTCTCTCTCTCTCTCTCTCTCTCTCTCTCTCTCTCTCTCTCTCTCTCTCTCTCTCTCTCTCTCTCTGTCTCGCTGTCTTTGTTAATCTGTCTCTCTGTCTCTCTGTCTCTGTCCCTGTCTGATGTATCTCTCTGTCTCTGTCACTTCGTCTCTCCGTCTCTGCCTCTGCCTTTCTGCTTGCTCTTTCTTACTCATTCACTATCTGTCTGTCGTACTATCTCTAACTCTCTGTCACTTAGGCACACTCTTTATCTCCCCCTTTATCTCTCTCTCTCTCTCTCTCTCTCTCTCTCTCTCTCTCTCTCTCTCTTTACCATTCGGAGAAAGCGAGTCTGCCATCTGCCATAGGTGAATCATAGTTCGAAGTAAAACATGCAGGTATTCGCTTTCGAGCATGTCTTTTGGAAGTCACCTGCCGAATTAGCTGCAATATTCAGGCGATTCTTGAAGTTTTTTATTTTTCATTTCAAAGGGGCTTAGCTAATGGCTGCCTCCAATATTTACAGGTTCACGTTACCGTCGTTTGGCTCATTGCCACGGACAGATCTCTCTGAGCATGCAGTGGGCACTGCTGCTACCCGAACCTGCCACAATAGTGCGGATTCGACTCCGGGACTTTCTCTAGGCCAATCTTAAATGTCCCGAAAGCTTTTGTGCATTTTATGGACGTACTCTGAAATGAAATGGTCGGCTGCTCTGAGGGTGGCATTCTTATCAATGATAACCTAGGCCACAACTATCAGGCGAATATGGGCAATCTACAAGACCTCACGGGTTATAGTGCTTTGCAACAATGACAGGTTGAATGAGACGTCGTCTCGAACAAGCGAGAAAACATCTTTCTTATGACATAGCCATTTTACGATGATCTTTAGCAGAAACACATCAACATTCTTCTGCAGGTGACGTTTTCTGCCTTCAAAACATTTCTCCAACTGAGGCCTTTCACTCCACCGCTTGGGACTCTACCTTAAACCTCACTGCAAATACAGATTATTACTTGAGTTGCTCCATTTCTCGAGATTATTGTGACTATCGTCGTGGTTCAGCCGCACATTATGCCCACCCTCAGACGAAACCGTGGTCTCGGCCTCAACCTTCGACTTCGCTTTTGCTGCAGCCAAAGGATTAGCCGTCGCATCAGCGTCGGCTCAAACTGAGCCTCGATCTCAATCCAAGCCTGAGTTTCAGAATTAGGCTCACACCAATCCATTGGATTTGCCTCAACTCTCCCCGTCAACCTCTAAATCGACCTTGGTCTCAGCCTAAGCTTCAATGCGATCCAGTTTCAGCCTCAGGGTTAGCCTCAACTTTAAACGTCAGCATCATTAACAGCATCAGCCTCAACCGCATGCTGAGCCTGAGCGTCGGTCGTGGTCTCGGTCTCGGTCTCCGTCTGATCATTAGCTACAGCCTTGAGCGTTAGCCTTAACATCAGCATCAGCATCTCGGTTTCTGCATCAGCCTCACCGTCAATATCTCAGCCTCAGACTGTGCCTTAATCGTGGCTTACACCTTAGCCGTTGCCTCATCGTAGGCGACCTATTGGATCAGCCATACCGTCAGCCACAGGACGAACCTTAGTGTCAGCCTCTGCTCCTGCCTTAACCACAACCTATACGTCATTCTCGACAATTTCTTCTGTTTTATTAGCATAAATCAGTGAGCCACAAGTCAGCCGTCATCGTTGAGCGGTAATGGCTCGCTTGTTAAGGCGGTTGCTTTTCACGACCTCGGTTCCGAGGCCGTGGGTTCAAATCCTGTGATGAGCTATCCTGTATTGTCTCTGCAAGCGGTGGCGATAGCCTTAGAGGCTCTTCTGTCGTTGTACAAAAAGAGGCTGATTAATAAGCTGGTCTTTTTTCATTCGTCGTGTAATGTAATTCGTTATGGAGTCAGTCGATCACAAATTTGGCATCATCATATGGATAAGCCTTACTGGTACCCTCAGTCTCAGGTACTGTATGAGACTTAGTCAAATTAGCCTTAGCCTCAGTCGCTCGAACGACACCTTCAACTCCCACGACGGGGTCAGCCAAGCAAGCAGAAAATATCCAGCCTGCCGCTGGATTAACAATATTATCCACGATATCAGGCCAGCTTCGCTGCTACAAATTGAATGGTCAGCGGCGATGCCAAGTGCAGCAGGTTAAAGGTGGGCATGGCATCATGCCAAAACAAATTCGGACGGTGCCAGAGAGACAGCGCAAGAAGGCTCGTCCACACTCGCTGAAGCTGGGATCCATGTCACGCGCCGACAGCCTCATTGTAACTCCTAAGTGCTATTTGTCCTCATTGTAACTCCACAAAGTCGCTCCTGAGTGCTTTTACAGAGCGAATCGAACCACGGCCAGTGCACAGACGGCCAGCATGCTGCCGGTCGATGCCGCCTGCAGTACGGCTCCGTTGTACGCCTTCTGTACGGTATTGTTGTACGCCTGCTGTATGGTATTGTTGTACGCTTGCTGCTCGGCTCCGTTGCACAGGTCGGTCAAGCAATAGCACGACTTGATCGAAACGCTGAGGATGGACAAGGTCTGGCAACCTGCCGTTTGATTAGTGACTTCACACGTCCGGGCGTATGGCGATATGGATGAGATGCCTGGAGAGGCGGCAACCGGAAGCGATTGCAGCAAGCATGGGCACTGAGGAATGGAGGCCATCGCAGATTGTGAGCAGCGTATACGTAATCGGGCAGCGTATTCGGATCGAAGTATGCGTATGCGGTGAGCACAATCAGCAGGTGAAGCGCTGTAAAGAGCTAGTCGCAGTTACTGTTAAACTACGTGACAGCGATCGCTGGATGTGCAGACTTGAGGCACTACCAACGTCGCCCGGCCGGGCTGCCGAACGAATGTTGTGTAGCACTACCGTGTTTTCAGCCGAGTCCCGTCGATCGTCGAATTAGCTCTCGTTCCTAATAGTTTCCGCCGTCAGCCACTACATCACAGTTCACTATTTGGCCAGCGATCGCATGGTCACTGGAACCTGGCAGCCTGGCACCTCGAATTCTCATCCTTGATGTCTGTATCTATATCTATGCATACAGAAAGAGGATGAAAAAGGATACCCGAGTTTATTAGCTAGGAGCTTTGGACGGTTTAAGTCAATAGGGATTCAGGATTCTGTTTAAAGAGTCCGTATTAGAAACCTCCTGCTGATACCGGCGGCGTTTTCGACGCCAATCACGTTAGACAATGCTTAGTTCTGCAGTATAATTATCAGCAGCAGAGTGCACTATGCACTGCATGCAAGTTACGTAGCAGGTAAGATAATCCTATCCAAAAAAGAAATTACTTACTACCCGAGTTTCGTACTTTTATAAATAAAGTAACCCCGCATGCTGTATTCGAAAGTCGACGTTAGCGCCACGCCGTTCGCTCGAAGAACTCCGTTGAACTCGAACCACCTTTGAACTCTACCATGCTTTGAACTCTACCATGCTTTGAACTCTACCCTTCCCATAAAGTCTCATAGCAAAGGATTGCTTCTGCTTAATGCTTCCACTATTAACATCTATAAATATGAAGCACGGATAAAATTCATGCTTAATGATTCGTAAAGGACAACTTGCGATTCTACTTTTCCATATCACGATGCCAAATAGCCGCAGGTGACATATCTAATCGGCCGATGGCAAAGGTGGTGCACGGTGCAATTACCAAGACGTCACCTGGAAACCGTACACGCTGACGCGTCCCTTGCGCCGACATGACCGGCTGACGTGGTGGCAACGGCGGCGAATAGGTCGCAGATGACCGACTCACTGCCACCGCCTCCGCCGTCGTCATCGCCGCTCGGCGGCTCGTCGCCGCCGAGCGGCCGCCGCAGCGCACGAACCGAATGGAGCGACGCCGACGCACGGGCGCACGTACTCGAGTTGGACACCGACATGTAGAATTTGCCGCAAGAGGTGCACACTGTCAAATTATTAGACGTGGTCGCGTTGCTCGCAGAGAAAGGATCGCTGCACGAGCCGCCGACGTTGATGCCGGCCACCGACGAACAGACGTAGCATGTCAAGGCCGATGCTACAATTGAGAGGACAAGAAGTTGCCTCTAGGAACAAGCTCCACCGTCTTTTCCAAGAGCTTGTCAGCCATTTCGCCGGGATCGACTCTAGGGGGGGGGGGCAGTGGCTGGATGCAGCGTGGCTGAGCGACTGCGGCGCTGCAGCGACAGTGGGATGTGGCGGCTGAGACGGCCTGCAAATCATCGCCGGGATCACGCTCAGCCTCCGAGCACGCGGCAACGATCAGAGGCGGAGCCACAGACGTCGAGACGGAGTCGAGAAGCCACAGACGCGACGCGACGGCCGAGGCCCCGCAGGGGCGCGGCCGGAGCCGCCGCGTGCAGCTGTCGCGTTGAGCGCGTCGTCGGCGTCACGCCTCGGTCAACGGAGCGTTCGAGCGCCGTTGGCTGCGCGGCGTGGCCGCTACGGCGGCCGCGACATCAGCTGATAGGGCAACTGCAGAGCGCACGATCGACGGCCGCCGACGTCGATCGCTGGGGGGGGGGTGCAGCAGCATCGGTCGGCGCGGCCGCGGCAGATCGCGCCCCCTATCGCCGCCAAGGCCCACGATCGGCCTAAGCGGTGCTCGGAGCAAGTCGCTCTGCCAACGCCGCGGCGATTGCGTCGGCTGTTGCGTCGTCGGAACGGGAAAGAAGCAGAGACGACGGCTAGGCCGCGGACGCCTCGTTCAGTCTCACCACTTCCGGTCAACGCCGCCAGACAGAGGAGAGCGGACGCCAGCATTTCGGCTCGACACATTTGACTGTGGCGTCCGCGGCGGAAGGTTCGAGTGACGAGATGACGAGATGACGAGTCGCCCTCACAGTCGCAGTCACGGTGACTTTCACCGTGAAGTGGCGGTCGACGATTGCGGCGGACGCTCATCGCCGGTCGAGCAATCTACGTTATGATGGCTGCACGCGCGCCTCATTAATGTTGCGTGGCGCATCTGAATGCATGCACTCGTCGAGCGGTCGTCGCGCGAGCGGGGCCGACGGCGTGTCGCGTCGTCGTCGTCGAATCAGCTTCATTCGCTCGCTTCAGTCGGCGTCTTCGAGACGACTTGCTTCCGTCCGTGTTTCGCGGTGCCCGACGCTTGCTGCGAGTCAAGAGCGAGCGTTGGGATCACTCCGCCGATGCGAAGCGGAAAGTCTTCGCACATCCAGTCAGGTCGAGCCCCGCCCCCGCCCGCCGTCTCAGTCTGATCAGCCGGCGAACGGCTGGCGTGGCGCTGAAAGAAACGTGGCGTTCTCAAACCGTCTGCTGCGTGCGTCCCGATCTCTGTGCGTCAATCGCGCCGGCTCTGCTTCAGCCGGAACGACTCGGCGGCCGCTTCGCTATCTCTCGCGAGAATTCGGCGCCTGAGACGCGCCTAACGCGGAGGCGCGCTCCTCGCGAGCTCTTCCCATGCGGAACCTTCCGGCCGCGCCGACGGCACCGTCGGCGGCGAACGCGAGGAGAGGCTTCTGTCCTTCGTTGAGTTCCAAGACACTTGACGTCGAAGGTTGCCAGGAAACGGCGGCGACGGATCGATGGCCGCTCGAGATCGAGCGAACCGAGTCGCCGGTCCGTCTTGCCCGTGCGCATGCTCGCACGCTTTCGACACGAGATCGAGATTTTGTTTTTTTCTCGATGCCGTTCGCCAGGCCGACGATGCTGCGAGCTTTTCCGGCCGGCTCATGCCCAGAAGCGTAGGAGGAAGCGATCGTTCGCGATTGCTGGCACGGTTATGGCCTCGTCTAAGGAGAGGCGTTCCAGAGCTGCGTCACTTAAGACTGCTCCTACGGAAGGCGGCGGCGGCACGCCCGCGACCGCCATCGCTTGCTCGCTGCCGACTCACTCCCGCAATTCTGCAGCGAATGAGCACACCTCGACGCCGCCATGCCGGGCCCACGTCCGCGCGGAGCGATTTATCGCCGAAGAGGCGGAAGTCAAAGAGGTGAACGGGTCTCCATTTAGTATCTGGGGCTGGGATCTCATAGACATCCTCGGCGCCATGGATATACGTATACTGCTTTGTTGTGATAATCTTTTCCGAGTCGTCATTAATTAATAACTAGCACTCTCAAATGCATTTAATGCACGCAGTCATATATAAATTCAAAGCTATACACTACACTAGACGCTTGACATCAGCCGGATAAATTTCTCATTTAATTTGAACGACTATTGTAGTCGTGTTGGTTTTGAGTTTCTTGGCTGAATGGCAATTACGATTCTTCGAAAGTGTTTTCTGAAGTTCAACGATTCAGCAGCTCCTGCCCAACTGGTCAACGGACGACTGCAAGAGTAAATGTAAATGCACTCCGTAGTTTCATCAAGGCTGCCTACGATTGTCTAGCTGCATTTCCACGATGCAAGTAGCCATATTTTTGGAAATTAAGACCCCACTTATGCCGCCGACAAAGAAATCACTTATATGTGAACGCCAGCTTACAGCAGCAGCGTAAGTTGCCCAATGGGCGTGGGCAGGGACATTGCTCTTCGAGCGCTCTGAAGCGCACAATAATAAATTGAAGAGCGAGCGAGGCTGACAAAAATTTCCTGCAGCGAAAAGCGATCAGTGACCCCTCGATGACCCGGCGATCAGTCGGCTCGTCGCCCTGCCGCGCACAGCGGCCTCTAGCGGTCTCTTGGGCGACGAGCTGGGCTCACTCTCGGCGACAGCATGAGCGACGGATTCGCACAGCGCCCCGGCGGCAGCCGCGCGTGGCAACCGGCTACCGCTGAGAACTCAAGAATCCGAGATCGCAACGATATGCGAGCGCGTCGATGTGCGATCGCAATGATGGCACATCGACGGCAACATCGACGTCTTCTGAACACTGGAGGCTTTCTCTTTGTTGCGTGAGACGAAGTCTGTTGGCTACCGCATGCGTACCGAAAGCCGCTTAGGCTGTGAGTGCGCTATACAAAACTCTCCTGCGTAACGCCCACATGGTCTTTATGACTTTGTAGAGTTACTGACGGAGATACATAGCTCATTGTGTTGGAATCCGAGCTTCCTAATAGCGAAGTCCCAGTCCGTCTGCCTGTCTGTCACTCCCTTCCTCTCTCCTCTTTATTCCCTCTCTCTCTCTCTCTCTCTCTCTCTCTCTCTCTCTCTCTCTCTCTCTCTCTCTCTCTCTCTCTCTCTCTCTCTCTCTCTCTCTCTCTCTCTCTCTCTCACTCTCTCTCTCTCTCTCTCTCTCTCTCTCTCTCTCTCTCTCTCTCTCTCTCTCTCTCTCTCTCTCTCTCTCTCTCTCTCTCTCTCTCTCTCTCTCTCAGTATCTTACGTAGCCAGTCCTAAATGCTTTCGCTGGTGACTAACGCTGGCGATCTCGTGAGTCACTGGCAGCAAGATTTATGATAAATGGGTGACCAACTGACGATCACTCGTCAACATGCACTGTGTGCGTGTCGGGCGGTGAGCAGTTCCGCGTTTCTGGCAAGGCCACTCTTTGGCATTTGTTGTATCTGTCAATGACCCGCCCATATACCTGTCAGCTTTCCGTACCTTGGGCATTATTATTTGCGATGCCAATGGTGATCGATTGGTCTCCGTCAGCAATCCATTTCGTTCGAATATAAAGAGACGCCGCCGCGGCCACATCGTCCGCACCACCGCCGCCGCCGCCGCCGCCGCCGCCGCCGCTGCCGCGCGCTTAATTGGCACCGAGTAGCAATTTCTGCCCGACCAGCTATGTTTGTCTCTGCGTGCAGCGGTCGATGCCCCGCGGAGCATCCGTGGACTGGCCGTCGCCGCCGCCGCTGCCACACGCTCTGTGCACCTGCAGGCGTCGGACGACCGCTGCCGCCGCCGCCACCACTGCCACCGCGGCCGCATTTACCGCTGGCACCACTTGGCGCCGCCGCTTGTCGTCTTCTGAACACTGGAGGCAGGGCCGATAGGCGATCAGCAGCGATGGATGATGGCCGTGATCGGCCGTAGTGATGGGCGTGAGACAGATCGGCCGCACGATCCGTTCGATTGATCGATCGATCCGCACACCCGCCGATCTCCTGTCATCGGGCGACGGTAGATCGGCGGCTAATAGCCCGTTCCCCGTGGAGCCACGCGACGTCACGCGGCATTGTGGTTCGAAGGAATGTGAGTCGTCCAGGTTATTCATTTTTTTGTTTATCAAGCATGATGCTAATCACCATTCAATTGCATTTCCCTTTGCAGCCAATTTAAAGCGCCTAGAAAGAGATTGAGCTCTCTGAGGGGCGCTTTATCGAGTGCATTATTATGATTATTATTATTGTCCGGTGTATTTTAAATTAAAAACGGGAATCTCTTGCGTCAATCGACGGCGACGCGGCGGCAGCCCTTCGCTCGGAATGATTGTCGAGCTCGGAATGAGTGTCGAGCGAAGGGCAGCCGCCGCCGATGCCGACGCCGATGCCGCCGCCGCCGCCGGTGCCGCCGCCTCCGACCAGCCCGGTATCGGCGTCGGCGGCGGTTGCGGCGGCGGCCAACGCTGCCGGCGATGGGCCGTAAATGATTGACTGACAATGGATCGATTGATTAATCTGCAGGCCAAAGAGCATGCAACTACAGAATATGGACAGCATGCGAACAAGGAACATGACGCGAAGAGGAGTAAAGAGGATACAGAGCGCGTCTGTTCCTCCTGAAAGTAGGCGACGTTTCTAATTGCTCGCGCCCCGAAAATCGTAGGAATGTTCCTTAGTTCCCGTGAGGGTTAGTCTTGTAACTCATTCCGCTTTCGGGAAATTTCTCTTGCCCAGGACAGGCTGGTCGCAAAGTGGCCTAGCTGAGCCTATCTTGACGCGTGCGAGCCAGAGGCCAGAGGCGAGAGGTGAGACCTTACTGCATCCGCGGACGAAGTTACAAATGGCGCGGCACAGCATAGCTGGCGTGGCACAGCGGCTTTCGTCCGGCTCTTTCTTTCGTCCGGCTTTCAGAGCTCTTCGGAACTCTGAAGAGAGCACTTTCAGGGATTGCTCTTTCAAAGATAGATCTTTCAGAGCTCCTTCAGAGCTCAGAGCTAAAAAGAATCTTTTCTTTCGTCCGACTGCCGATCGCTCAAACAGCGGCGCACGGCTGCACGTCAACACCAGCTAGTGCAGCGTCGCTCGTAGCGGCTAGCGTTTTCTTTTGCGATTTCTATCTATTTTGGTGCTGCATCCTTGCGAATACTTTCTCGCGCGAGCTCTCTCGGTCACTGCAGTAGCACCGTCGGCAGCGGGCGGATGAGACGAACGGCCCCGCGCGTCGACGCTGGCACGCGCACTAGCAGCTCGCCAGTCGCCAGTCGCCGCAGCTGCGGCTCCGTCTTCACTAAATTTGCCACATTTAAATCTCGGCTGAAGATGCACATTTTTTGCTCACCTTTCCCTCAGCCCCAGAGAGCTTGTCTTCTTTTGTGTTCAGGATTGTAGTTGTTTGCGCACGATACAGCACACGTTACGTTTGTATCTAGGGGGCTCACCAGCCAGCGGCCATGAGTGTGTTACTTTGAGGCTCTGCAAGTTCTTCGGAGCTCGAGAATGAACTTTATGCTTTTGTATGCCCTGCACACTTGTTAACGGTTGTTTCTGTGGTTCAGTTTCTGCAGCAGCAATTCGAAATTTACAATAACAACAGTCATAATAACAATAATAATAATCTTGTATTTTAATAGCGTTATGTGAAAACCAGCTCCCTATCCAGACGCTTTAATATTCGCTGCAAGAGAAGCAACAAAAAATGTAAAATGTCCGTCATTATTCTTTGAATATTACCACCCCTTTCCTAGGCCCTCAAACGTCCCTCGAGGAGGACTTTAATCAAAGAAAGTAATTCCCATTTTAAGATATGAAGGTTGAGTCAGATAGCCTAATGACCTATCGCAGCTTTTTATTTCCACTAAATAGAGAGCTTCTGAGAGATTTAGGGCGCCTACTTAGTGAGACGACTCCTTCCTTTTGAAATCCTTCCCCTTGGTGATGTGCATTCTAGAGGAGGCTATGTAATTCCTTCGCGTTGTACCTTAGTCTAACTCTAAAGGGATGGAGTACCTGCAGTAATCACTTTAGAATAAGTAAGTACTAGGTACGCACTAGAGTACTATATAGTAAACTAAAGATTTTAGATCGATACAGCTAATTAAGCTTACGTCCTTCCGTTACACTCCGCTACACTCCGCCGCACTTCGTACACCACTTACTTGAGCAAGAGGCTTATCGGCCTCCGATAAACCTATCGCAGATTATATCTTATCAGGGAGTATTACTCGTCTCTTCAGTGATAAATATAGAGATAGTATTTACTCGTGATTCTATAAGGCAGGGGTGACCAGCACGTGGCCCGCGGGCCACAAGCCGGCCCGCCGAGGCCTCCTATGCGGCCAGCAACGTTATCCCAAAAATATTTGTCACTCGATGTTTTTCGTTAATTTTTAATCATTAAAAACGGCAATATAAGGCGCTGTGATGTACTTCATGCTCGCGTGAAGGGTGAACGTGTCCGAATGGCTATTTTCGCGTGAAGGGAAAAAATCAATTTATTTTGCTAGCCTTCATGTGAACATTTTAGCATGAAGGGGTAATATATTTGTGCTACAGCGGCGCTATTACGATCACATTTATAACGCTTCCGCAAGCGGAATTAACTGATTCATACTGTGGATAGAAAAAAAGAGCCGTTTCTCAGCTGCTGTTGCACGAACTGGAATCAGTCAGGTAGGTTTTTCAAAAAACGCGTATTGCTCAACTTACTTACTAATGCTAAGATATTGCTGTGATAAAATATAAATTAATCAATTCGTAACTAATCTGTTTTTTATTTCACAGAAAAATGGCGGCGAATGTGAACTGTTGGATATATGTTCAATGAAAGGCACTAGAACGGGGAGGGATTGTTTGGATCAGGTCAAGAGGGTCCTCACAAAATTTACTCTTCCTGAAACTAAATTGATTGGTTTAACCACGGACGGAGCCCCTTCAATGACAGGTAGGCACAATGGATTTGTATCTTTAATGGTAAAATTAGTACCTCACAAAATTGTTAGTCATCACTGCATCATCCACCAAGAACAGCTATGTGCAAAGGTCTTGAGCATACAACATGTAATGGACAATAAATTTTCAACAGTCAATGTGATAAGGTCTCGTGCTCTAAACCACAGACAATTTCAGGCTTTCCTTGAAGATTTGGGATCAGATCATTGTGATGTTATTTATTTCTGCCAAGTCCTTAGCTAAGTAGGGCAAACGCGTTAGCCAGGTTTTTGTCACTTCGGGACGAAATAAAAGCATTTATGACAGTAAAGGGAAAAGATGTTGGCTTCCTCGATGACCAGCAGTGGTTGAATGACTTGGCTTTTTTGGTGGACATGACCAAACATCTTGCAGATCCTAATGTTAAACTCCAAGGTAAGGATCAACTGGTCCATAAAATGTATGGGTGTGTTGTCGCGTTTGTGCAAAAGCTGAAACTTTTCCGGAAACACTTAGATTAGAAGAAACTGTTACATTTCACAACACTAGCAACAAGATCGCCTGAAAGGCTGGCTCACATGAAGTACTCCACTCTTGTTAGCAAACTTGTTGATGAATTCGAAGAGAGGTTTTAGGATTTCCAACAACATGCGGATGACATGAACATGATTAGTAATCCATTTAACATCGATCCCTCTGATGCACCTGATGAATTTCAACTCGAACTAATCGACATTCATAGCGACAGCCATTTAAAAACTGCTTATGATCAGCATGACCTTGTTACCTTTTACAAGCAGTATGTTTCATCAGAGTCTTTTCCTAACCTAGCCAAGCATGCTCGCAGGTATATTGCACTTTTTGGCAGCACATATTGCTGTGAACAGCTTTCTTCCAGACTGAAAAATGCGAAAACAAAGACTCGATCCGTTCTCACAGATGAACATTTATCAGGAATCGTTAGAATTGCAACATCCACTGTTGCAGCAGATGTCGACTTTTTATGCAAACAGAAACAATGCCAAATATCTTATTGATGCCTGCAGTGCAAAAGACATTGAATACCTGTGGCATTTAAATAATCCGAAGACATTAATACTATGTGAGTCCTTGTCATGTATTTTTGCAAGTTTTATAAGTTTCTGTTTTCATATTATTAAAATAAAAATCCAAAAGTAAAAGATTGGCCATAATGTCTATCGAATTATTTTCCAGGACAAATGATTACATTATTATTATTTATTATTTTTAATTGTAGTTATGCTAAAAATACTATTGTATTGTGGTTTATTTATTAAGTATAAGAGTAATAGTCATACTAACTTACGATCTTATTTTCTGATGTGGTCAACTATGCCAATTTACATGTGGCCCCCGGACCTTTTAAATTTTTTTAATGCGGCCCCCCAACGCAAAAAGGTTGAACACCCCTGCTATAAGGAGTGGCACCTCATCGCGGATCATGCATGACGTTCTACATTCACATCTCCTTAGTTGCCAACATGTACTTATGAGCTTTTCAACTCAAAAAGAATATCGAGGTTCCAACTTGAAAGAATAACCCTACCGAAGCGAAGTGTAGACACCCTGCTGGACTTTGAATTCCACATCTACATTAGTTTAGGCTACACTATATGCAGTAAAGATAACAGTTAATAGATGGCACAGGCTCTTGGAGGTGAAGTTTGTCGCTGGCTTCGATCAAGCTTGCTATATTGTAGCAAATACGGTATCTCTTCGTGACACAAGTGTACAACCCACTAGCAGTAGAGTGTGCTCGGTTAATACAACCTGTAGCCTTCAAAGCTGAGATTGGACTCCCTCCTCTTATTACAGCAAGCTATTAGAAGCTCCAACTAAGCTTAGATGACTTCCCAAGTCTTTGCTGAAGGTATAGAGCAACAGATGGCATCCCATTTCGACCTAGAAGAATCATTACCAAGCTATACCTTCTGTGAATAACTTGCTCAATAAATGTAGATGTAGAATACAATGATCATCTTTAATATGGATGTTCCTAGGAGGTAGAAACTTAGTAAGGAGTCATATTGAAAAAGCACCGCAAGGGAATGTTTTTAATAAAACCACGGAGAGATTAACTCTCTTCGCTTGCGTGTAATGGTTTAGCAAACTTAACTTTTAGATTAATCTTCACAAATTCTAGTGAGCTACTCACCCTTAGTTCAAAGCCGATTAGTCCTTTTGCAACATGGTTAAGAAAGGCTTTAGCAGAGACAACATATTGGTCGCACTTGGTTACGGCTGGTGTCTAGCGAAATACGTCAAAGTATAAGAGGGTCAAAACCCTACTTCCTGCTCGGGGAAAAGCTCTGAATCGAAACCATTGCGTTAAGATTAACCTTAACCCAAATCTAGGCTTTAAATCGGCCTTGATAGCAAAAAGAAAGCTAATTTGTAAGGTTCAATAAAGGATTAATCACGAGTAAACAACTCTAGAGTATCTAAAAATTCTGATGAACCCTTATCGGAAAATACTATGCTAAGATTAGTATCAAAGAATATCAACGTTGTGACTGCCCTTTTAATAAATTACGGGTAAGGAACTCGGCGGCAAAGAGAAGTCCCCCGACGTTTGCTTTTTCTTTGTTGTTTTGTTTTTTCCATTGTCCTTCGTTTCCTTCGTTCCTTTTTTTGTAGGCGAAAGAGGCGAAAGTTCGAGGCGAAGGAGGTAGGGAGGGAGGGGCACGAGTGACTCGACCGGCTGCTCTCCGCGGCCGCTTACCGCAGGTTCGACGACACGAGAGATCGCGCGGCAGTTCGTGCCTTGCGGCGTCTGCTTGCGCGGCCTCTGCATCCGCATCCGCTTCCGCATGCGCATCCGCATGCGCATCCGCAAGCGCATTCGCATGCGCATCCCCATGCGCATCCGCATCCGCGTCCGCATGCGCATGCGCATGCGCATCCTTATCCGTATCCGCATCCGCATCCCCATCCCCATCCCCATCCCCATTCCGGTTGCTCGGCTTCGGCATCCGCATTCCGCTTCCGCATCTGCATCCGCATTCCATTTCCGCATCCGCGCGGCAGCTCGCGTCCGCGAGAGATGGCCACGGCAGCCACGGTCGGTTGCCCTACTCCTTTGTCGTTTAGGCTTCGTCGCTCGTCCCAAGTGAGCCGACATTAAGCTGCGGCTGACAGCTCGCGCTTTGATTCGCGCGCGCCGCACTCGAACCCGACTAAAGCGACTGCCGTGACGTCAAAGTTCATCAAGGCAGTGGCGCTGCGACGTGAGCCCGCCGCGTTACAACTCCAATGCAGCTCGGCTGTAGGCGACCGACCCCAGTTTCGTCGTCGTAGCTGACGTCAGGGCTTCCGTGCGGCATGGCCGCCGCCCCCACCGCCAGCGCCGCTCCCCTCTCCAAGCACCTGCTGAAATCGGCACCAGGGCTTTGGCGGAGCGAGGGGTGGCGCACCGGGGTCATTAATTAAGGCTATTTGCAATATTATATTAAGGTAATTAATTAAGATAAACTGTTAACGTTAATTGCACGTTGAGCGCGAGGATTCCAAAAACAAGCATTAAGTTGGGCTGCAAAAGTCATGGTTGGCTTTATTACCTCCAAGTTTAAGAGATTCACAGTAAGATGGCCAACGTGCTGAGCGGCTCTAGACAATCATAGCAATAACGGACGAGCACGTGATGCGCTCGCGAATCCAGTGTTCTTCGACTTCGGGCGCTTTTCTATTGCAATTGCATAAGTCAAGGACTTAAGCGACGACTAAACATGTAGAAATGCATATGAACGACGATAGCGAAACGTTAATAGGTACGCACGGTTTTAACTAACGAGCAGGTTACTTGCAAACTGCGAATTTACAGCTGTAGTAGGCGTATGGTGAGGCAACTCAGCCCCAGGCTGCAAGCGTTTAGATGTTCATATGCATGTAATTTATTACGCGCCGCGGTAAAAAAGACAACCGATTAGCTTGAACCATGTCGTAGCTGCATCGGTTTCCGCATATGGCGTTCTCAAGAATTACGATTTCCGAAACGCAATTCTCCAGCGGACAATGAAGGTTAGAAGCGCTTTCGCCGCCGCGTCGAATCGAGCGAGCTCCGATGCAGCTCTGACTGCCAGAAGCTGACCTAGCGATTTGCGCATTTCAACGTCTAAAATCTTTGCAAATTTATATGCAAATCTTTGCAAAATCTAAAATCTTCACGTCGTACAGGTCCGGCAGCAGACGGCAGACCATCTCAATCAAGCGATGCCCCGTGGGGCCCGAGTGCGAACGTGGACGTAGCTGTTCATAAAAAAAGCATAAATTTTCCGATAGACGGTATAGAAGGGTTCAGCGACTCTCTGCGAGGCTCAGACCGAGCCGCATAGAGACTCGACTAAAGCTTGCAAGTCCTGCTCTGGGCGATCGCCACAGTGCGGCTCACGTGACCTGCCGCCTGCTCCGAAGCGAAACTGCCGGATCCGGCCTCCTGCTCTATAAAAAACCATGTTTTCGGTCAGCGGGTGGCAGTGACCATGGTAACCCGACGGGGGCCATAGAAAGCCACCTGTCGCTGCGGTGTAGCACCTCTGATTTGGCGTCGTCGGAAAGCATTTGCGGCACCAGCAGTCGGCACGTGCTGCCGTAGCTCGTGACAAAATCATCTCAGCCTCGTAATGAGCTCTCGCTCGTCGCGCGAACCGCTAAAACCGCTAGAGCCGCGTGCTAGAAGCTGCTAGAATCGTGTGCTAGAATCGCTCGACAGTCATTCTATTCGCAGCAGCACGGTAGCCATCTGGTGGCTGCAAGCCTGCAAGCCGCGGGCTATCGCTGTTCGCTCGTCGCGACGTCGCGACGTGAACTCGTGAATTGAGGAGGAGCGAGCAGCAGCGACCTCCTCCGCGGAGCCACTTCCGTCGAAGCTACAAAACGGTCGCCGTCGGCCTGCGACCATTTTGTGAGCACATCCGGCATCGCTGACGTGACTGTCCGATGTACCTGATGAATGATGAGGTCGGTGCGGCCGATGAAAAGTTGAAGCATAAGAGCGCGGCGCCAAGACTCCAGTTGACGCCACAAAAGTGGCTGGCGCGGCCAGTGAGAGAGCTTCCGCCGCGGCAGCATGCCGCCGCGGCGGAAGCCGAGCCTCGTTGCAATTCAAACAGCTGCCCTGAGCAAGCGGAGATGGTATCGATCGAGCGAACAAACAATCCAGCCGTCCAGAACTTGAGTTTTATTCGAGATTATTTGCACGCCAAGCAGAAAGTACTCGCCGCTGGTCACATAGCGAAGCCCACACTTAATGCAGAGCCCCTTGCGAAAAGACTTGGAAACGTTTCAGAATAGCAGCTGAAGAGAGAGGCTCACTCACACTCGCTAGCACTAAGACTGAAGGTTTTGATCCGACAGTGTTCATCATCAGACGCACTTTTACAGTGCGTATCGGACTGCGACCAGTGCACAAACGGCCAGGAAGCTTCCGGTAGACGCCGCCGGCAGTGTGGCGCTGTTGCAAAAGTCGGTCGAGCAGTAGCACGTCGTCGTCGTGAGGCTGGCGACGGTAGTGCTCGTGCAGCCGGCCGTCTGTGAAGTGGGCCAGCACGCCCTAGTGTAGGTCGTCACGCCTGGAGAAAGACGCGGAGAAGGGCGTAAGGAGAAGGACGCGGCAGCAGCCGGCAGCGATCGGAGCGGGCCAAGGCCGGAAGTGGCCGTCGGCGGCCAGTGCAGGACGCGCGAGCATCTTTAGCAGATTCGGGAACGGAGAAGAGACGCGTTCACGGCCAGCGCTGAGCTGAGGGGTCAGCACTGTAAAGAGCGTGCCGCAGACGCTGACGAAATAGATGACACTGAGCGCTGGCTGCAAAGGCGCGCGGCAGTAGCTGTCATGGTCCATTTGGTATGGGCGCCGAATGGACGATGTCTGCTAATGTTGCGTTTCTCGTGAGTTCTCTTTAGGCGTGTCCAAAAAAGATATGTCGGCTAAGGATTTTCGCGTTCAACCACTATGGAAGGTTTAGCTTATACAAAAAAGGAGAAACACGAGTTCAAGCTTTCGTTCATTGAATTTCTGCATTAAATGAGTCGTTGGGAACTCAGCCGTATTTTACACCGAGCTAATGTAAACGTGCAGTGCTTCCACTGGATTTCCCACTGTCAGCCACTCTGTGATGGCTAAGAAAGTCCTAAGCTAAGGGTGTAACACGCCGGCAGGAACCTGAAGGAAACGGGCCGCAAGAAGAAAATATTTCCTTGGGAAACTGAGGCGATGTTGCGCCGAGCTGTCCGACGGCAGCGGCGAAGCGGTCGCAGATGAACGATACCACCGCGGCACCGCCGCCGCGGACGAATCGATAAGGCAGAGCCGCCGCCGCCGCCGCCAACAAAAAACGTGACGCCGACGTGCGAGCGAGTACCGGATATGGACGTGTAGATCTTGCTGCACGTGGTACAGCTGGTCGCGTTTGTCACGCCGCTCGACGGCAAAGGATCGGTGCACGTGCCGCCGATGTTGACGCCGGCCGCGGCCGTGCAGACGTAGCAGTTCACCGCTGAAGCTGCAAAAGAGCGGACGACGCTAAGCTGCATCATTCTTCAAGCGCTCGAGCGCCGCAATCTTTGGCAACAGAGCGCATCGACCTCTGCGCATCGACCAATAGCGGCGGAGGCCGCGGCACTCGAGCAATGGCGATTGCGACGAAGGATGCTGCGGCTGCCTGCTCAGATCTCGAGACAGCGCTCCGCCGCCGCCGCCGCCACGGCCGGCGGGTGCAATCCACGAGCGAGACGTGGTCTGCGGCACCGGCCAGCCGGCGCCGCAGTTGCTGCTTCTGCTTCTACTCGCTCCGTTCAGCTTCTTCGCAGGCCAAAAAATAAATAGCACGAATAGATAAAAAAAGAATAAATAAATAAAAATCAGCTTATTTACCTGCAGCTCAGCAACATAGGCGAATGGACGCTAGCACAAGTCCATTAACCATCTCTCTCTCTCTGTCTTTCTCTCTCTCTCTCTCTCCATCTCTCTCTCTCTCTCTTTCGCTCTCTCTCTCTCTCTCTCTCCGTCCCACTCTCTAACTCTCTTTAGATCTCTCTCGCTCTCTCTTTTGCTCTCTAACGCTTTTTCTCGCTCTCTCTCTCTCTCGCTCTCTCTCTCTCTCTCTCGCTCTCTCTCTCTCTCTCTCTCTCTCTCTCTCTCTCTCTCTCTCTCTCTCTCTCTCTCTCTCTCTCTGTCTCTGTCTCTCTCTGTCTCTCTCTGTCTCTCTCTGTCTCTCTCTCTCTCACTCTCTCTCTCTCTCTCTCTCTCTCTCTCTCTCTCTCTCTCTCCTCGCTCTTTCTCGCTCTCTCTCTTTCTCTCTCTCTCTCGCTCTCTCCCTCCATCCTGGTGCTTCACTTGTCTTGGTCCAACTTTCTGGATCTAACGAATAGCTTACGACGCGTATAGCCTGCAGCGGAGCGTTCAATAGAGAAACACTTTGCTGGAAGCTCGTACCGCCACCGCCACTGCTAAAGCCGACGATCCGCCAGGGTCATAAGGCAAGCCGCGTGCGAGTCTTTCGCCAAAGACGAGGCAGCAGGGTGAGGCGGTGACGGCAGCAGCTCGCCAGTCACCGATGGCCTGCGGCTTACCGCTTCCGGTCGATGCAGTCAGGCAAAAGAGAGCGGCCGCAGCCTCCAGCACACCAACTCGAACCATTTTCGGGCACCGAAAGTCAAGAGCGAGAGAGAGAGAGATACTACTCGTCACGTTAACGGGATATGCAGAAAGTGATATATATATATATATATATATATATATATATGTGCGATCGGCCTATCGCGAAGTGGGCCTAAGGTCGGCCTCTCCCAAAGGTAAATATTGTACCACTTACGCTCCCACGGCAACGCATCGTACGCCAAACAATGCATCTGAGTGGCTTAGCTTAGCTACATACGGCGCGAGCGTAGACTGGGCCAATCGCGTGCATCAAATCGAGCGGCTCTGGGTTCACGTGTTTGGGCTGCTCTTAACTTTGAAATTAGCTAGCGTTTGTTTACCGTTGCGGGGGCGACGCATTTAAATAGTTCGAAGCGATTCAAAGACCGCGTCCTGTCGGCGAGCGAACTGTTGACTCGCTGCGCCGCCGGCGCACGGTCCGCCGTCTCGGCGAGCAGCTGGCGTGGCACAGCGGCTTTCGTCCGGCTCTTTCTTTCGTCCGGCTTTCAGAGCTCTTCGGAGCTCTGAAGAGAGCACTTTCAGGGACAGCTCTTTCAAAGATAGATCTTTCAGAGTTCTTTCAGAGCTCAGAGCAAAAAGAGTCTTTCTTTCGTCCAACTGCCGATCGCTCAAAACTGCGGCGCACTGCTGCACATCGACACCAGCTAGTGCAGCGTCGCTCGAAGCGGCTAGCGTTTCTCTTCTGCGATTTCTATCTATTTTTATTTATATCTTTTTTATTTTGGTGCTGCATCCTTGCGAAAAATTTCCAGCGTTTTTTGGCTAGCTCTCTCGGCGTCACTGCACTAGCACCGTCGGCAGCGGGGCGGATGAGACGAACGGCCCCGCGCGTCGACGTTGGCACGTGCACACACAGCTCGCCAGTCGCCAGGCCCCGCAGCTGCGACTCACCGCTTCCGGTCAATGTCGTCAGGCAAAGGAGAGCGGCCGCAGCCCCAGCTCCAGCAGACAACTCGAGCCATTTTTGGGCACCGAAGTCGAGAGAGAGAGAGACTAACTCGCCACGTTGACGGGATGCACAGAAAGTGACATATATATGCGATCGGTCTCTCGCTAAGTGGGTTCTCCCTAAGTTAAATATTGTACCACCTAAGCTCCATGGTGTTGCATGTGCGTCAAACGACGCATCTGAGTCGTTGCCCTTGACTACATACGGCACGAGCATAGACTGGGCGTATTGCGCGAATCGATCCAAACGGCACAGCCTCCAGGTGTCGGCTGGATGCTCTTAATTTTAAAATTAGCTAGCGTCTGTTTACCGTGCGCCCGTCGATAGGACGGCTTTTTTCAGATTCTAGCACCGCGTTAAAATCGTTTCAAAGCGATTCAAAGACCGCTTCCTGTCGGCGATGCGAACTGTTTTGACTCGCTGCGCCAGTCTGGCGGCCGATCGCTCGAGTTTCGGCGCACCACCCACTGACCGTCGACGCTCGCTAGCGCTGAGTAACTCGTAGCGGCTAGCGATTCTTATCGGTCTATTTGGTGCTGCATCCTCGCGAAACCTTTCTCGTGCGAGTTCTCTCGGTCACGGTGGCGGGACCGAGTGGATCGCTACTCGCCGCGCGGCCACGACCGATGTCGGCCGGCACCGACGGAACCTTTAGCACTGTTTTTAGTACATGTCGGCGTCATTTAGCTCCGTTTTAGTGCCGTTCAGAAAACTGTCGGCCGGCTGGTATGACTGAGAAAAAGCGGCTTGTGCGTTGATGTTGTCGGCGCGCGCGCGCATCTGGTGGCGCCCGTCCAGCGCCGCGAGAGCTTCAAACGAGCGGGCTTGGCGACGCGCCAGCTCAGCTGAAGGCGCGGCGACTCTGCTTCAATGCGTACCGGAACGAAACCCGTCTAGGCTGTGAGTGCGCTATACAAAACTCTCCTGCGTAACACCCACATGGTATCTATGACTTTGTGGCAGTTTTAAGATGCAGATACATTACATTCAAGAGTCGTCGCAAGGGAATCTCCATCTTTGTAGAGGAGCGTTTCGCGCGAAACCAGCACGCACGCTCGCGCGCTCCACGGTTTATGCGCGAGATTTTGCGTAGTGGTTTAGTGCAGGGCGGCGTCGTTGCTCCCGCAGTTGGCTTCCTGCAAGGCCGAGTCGCTGCCAGTGAGTAGTTACCGGGGAGTGCGGGAGGGAGGCGGCCGCCCCGCATGCCGCCCCCCCGCCAATCTTTTCGTCTTCACACGAACTAAAAGCGACGTTTTGTCCTCCGCTTTCATCATTCAGAATCGAACCAGAGAACAGAGAGATTACGACTTCTCTGAGCGTGTCGGAGAAAAGAGAAAAACAAGAACACGCCCCTCCACGACGTGCCGCCGCAGCCCCGACTGGCTCCCATCGCGATCGCCTGTGCCTGTGCGACTTCACTTCCGGCTCCGCTTCGAGTCGGCAGCACAATAGCTGGATCCGGCGTCGCATTCGTTGCATAGGTTGAGTCTGATGGTGTGGCTCTGCGGCTAGAGC
>WPIO01000073.1:1967500-2069508 GCA_009760855.2 Cristatella mucedo | reverse complement strand
GCTTATTGAGCACTTAACCATTCGATCGTGCTTCCTTTGGCAGTAAAGCGCATAGAAAGATATTGAGCAACTCACCGCCCAGTCTCCCTTCTACCATTCCTATCAAAGACACTGGAACGGGACGCGGCAGACCAGCTGAACTCGTATATCGAAACCTCACACCTTGCTAGTAAGTTCCAGTCTGGCTTTAGAGCTAATCACTCCACAGAGTCAGCATTGCTTCGGGTATACAACGACCTACTTAGGAATGCAGACATGGGTAGAGTGTCTCTTCTTGTTTTTGCTCGATCTTTCGGCAGCTTTTGATACCATCGATCACAAAGTACTTCTAGAGCGCCTCTCATCTCGCCTGGGCATCACTGGCACTGCTCTGCAGTGGTTCAGGTCCTATCTCAGTGGGAGACTCCAGAGTGTTGACGTGAATGGACAAAGATCATCTGAAGTACCTCTAAAATATGGGAGTACCTCAGGGCTCTGTGCTAGGTCCGGTCCTTTTTCACCGTTTATACTCTCCCTCTCGCTGATGTGATTGCCAAGCACAATCTAGGCTTTCACTTCTATGCGGATGACACTCAGTTGTACCTTTTGCTTTGATCCCTCCCAGCCCTTCGAGCACCTCAAATTCTCTCAACTCACTTGCTGCATGCATTGATGACATCCGATCATGGATGGCAGCAAATTTTCTAAAACTAAACGATGATAAAAAACTAACTTACTAGTTATGGGCAAACTAGTGTTATTTCAGAAATTGGAAAGGCTGACTTTCAAAATTGGCTCTGCCAGCATATCTCCAGTTGCATCAGCTCGAAATCTAGGTGTCATATTCCAAAGCGACCTCTCGTTAGACGACCACATCAGCTCCACAGTCAATCAGCCTATTTTCAGCTTCATAACATTGCTAAAATTAGGGCTTGTTTAGATAAGGATACCACGTCCAAGTTGGTCCATGCATCGTGACATCTCGTCTCGACTTCTGCAACTCACTGCTTACTGGCCTACCAGCATGTGCGATCAGTGGGCGGCGATTGCAGCTGGGCAAAACTCTCTGCAGCTAGGTCTTGTCTGCCGTTGAGCGTCGCAGTTGCCACATTACTCCACTTTCGCCGAACCTGAAATGGTCCCGTTCAAGCAACGGATTGATCTTCAAGGCGTTTTTTTGTTTGCTCACTTTTTAGGTCTCTTCATTCTATGGCTTCCCAGCCTATCTGTCAATACCTACTCACCTACCCGGCAAAGCACAGCCTCGTACCCCTCCGCTTTTCGTAATCCAAAAACAGTCTAGATGAATACCTCTCGTCCAAACCTGAAATCCCTTCTTTTGGGCAGCCGTGCATTTTACGCTCGTATGCTCCCACAGCTGGCCTTCCCCTCCCGCCCTGCATCACAACATACCCTGACCTGCCCAAATTTATAAGGAAACTAAAAAACATTCCTATTTAGGACAACATTTAGTGGGTCCTTGTGATTCGTCCTCGATGTGCTTATGCGTGCTTCCCCACCTGTTCATTGCTGGCCACTCACTCTAACCACTCTTGGCTGCTGACCCAGTGCATTTAACCCCCTAACCATGTTATTCATTTTGTTTGTTTTTCACGCATCTTGCATTTTTGCTTAACCTACTCTAATTCTATCGTGTATCACTTTGCAGGCAAATTAAACGCCTAGAAAAGAGATTAGTTCTCTGAGGGCGCTTATCAATTCACTATTATTATATTATGATGAGTCTCTACGAACCATTCAAAATTACAACGTATTATTGTAAATTAAATGTATTTAAATTTATTAATGTATTCAATGTATTATATTATTCATTTATCATTTATCACAGCTTTGGCGGGTCGTCTTGTGAGTCTCCTTAGTTCTGCTATGCCATGCCGACCTTGCATCCTACCACTAACTATGACCCCCCCCGTCTTAGCCATAACATATGTCACTTGCGCTTCACCCACGTTGGTTCGGAGTCCTGCAATGGTCCAAATTCTCTTTATCCACACACACAGAAAGGTGTGCTACGCCATACAAAAGGGCTCTTCTGCAAATGAGGTATTCATCCGCCAAGGCTCTACTGCTGCGTATCTAAAGTGAGGCTACTCAATCAGCTAAGCTTCTAATTCATATTTTTAAACGTTGACAATGTGCATGTTACATCTAACCATATTACCCCTAATTACTTGTGCATGCTACTCAACTATTTGATCGTGTTTCCTTTACAGCATCTGAAAGTGCAGAGATTAACTTCTCCGAGGGCGCTTTATTATCATCAGCAGCATCCAATGCATTGATGTTATTCCAATCAAGCCTACAGATGGGGTCACAATTCTAAGGCTCGCCAAGCTCCTGACCATTACATCCTGCCGCTTCTTCTTTAGGCTTCAACTTGCGAAGCTGCTCCTTCGGAATAACGGACTCGATGCTCGGCATCTCGTGCCCGACGTCAGTGTCTGAATCATGCTGCTGCTGGAGGGGCGGCTGAGCTGCCATGGGCTGCGTCTGCGAACCAGTAGCAACCGAGCCGCTGAACAGTATGAACCACCACTGGCGTCGTTAAATGGAAGCGTACCGGTCACCTTCTGAGTTATCTGGATCGTCCTACAAAGTAACCGTGCTTGGTGGTAACTAGCATATGATGCTGATGGTCGGCTGTTTGAAGTTCCAAGTGGCTGAAACCACTGACAACCCGAGACAAAGTATATACATCTGCCGAAGATGAAAATCATACTGATGTAAACAGAAACACGAGCAATGCCAACATGCAACAGTTAACAATAAGACTGTGTCAGCAAAAGCAAAGATTCAATTCAATAGCACCCTCCCCCTTCTATCCAGGGCTGTTGATGCCTGTAAGTCAGCACGACACCTGTTGCACCCCTTTCTTTTCCTACAAGACGCGAATCCTGAACTGCATCAAGCATCGGAGAACTGCTTGCTCAGTCACATCACCACTTATCCATACTCCTCAGTGGAGCCAGAGCAATAGGGGAAACAAGAAAACTACGCCACGAAACATCGGCCATGGGCGATCCGGTGCAACTAAACGTCCGGAGGTTTTCAAGGACACAAAATCCCTCTGTTTTTATATACGCGAGTCCAATTTCGTACTCGCGAGTGCGCATCTTCCATACCAGCGGTATCAAAAAAAAAAAAAAAAAATACATCACGCTACTTCTCACAGTGCTACCTGTGCTGACTATAGGGTCAGGTCGGGCTCACAGCTACTGCACGGCGCACGCATAAGCACGATCGGAACTCGTATAGTGCGGCAGAAGTTAGAAAAGATCTACGGAGACACAACGTACATATGACTTTTCGGACAAGCTTGACACAGACGATGCTTTACGTCCGAGCAATCTGTGGTCCGATAGTCTTGCAAGTACGCTGCATCCACGATCCTGGTCAACATCGCTTCGAGAAACCGTATGTTTTCAGCTGCATGAGCTTCTGACCGTGTGTTTGTCTGTAACAACAGGGCTGCAGCTTAATACTGTGTAATAAAAGCACACACACGTGCACTAAATTCTCAAAACTTACATCACCTGGAAATTCCACTCACTAGGGAAAAGAGGGAGTGCCCAGCTCGACTACGCAGTGATGCCCCTGCCCCAGTGCAGACACGTGCCTTCCAAGAATCTGCTGGCTATGAACGATAGCGAGGAAGCACGCTCCCGTAACCCAAAAGGCGAACCAGGTTACGGGTCGCTGGCATTACGGAACCGGGAGCTTGTCTGGCAATGCAACCGGTGAGCTTAATCAGCAATGCAGCAGTGCCATTACATTTTTCAATAACTTCCGTTTCGGACAGCAAAACAATTCTGACTATTTGTTAATTTCCTCAACGAACACACGGGCCAAGACATTGCAGTTAACTCGAGACAATGTGGACAGCACCCCAGAGTCTTCGCTACGAGATGAGGTGTTAGCTCTTCACGACCCAGGTCGTGGGCAGTCCTTCAGTGGGTGATCCATTGTGCAAGGTGGTAGTGATAGCCTTACGGCATTATGCGCAAATGAGGCTCTTAAATCAGCTAGTTACATTAAAATTATATTAATAGTAAGATGTCGAGACCATATGCATTGGAGTGAGCCTGAACACCCCGAAACCAATTCGTGGCACGTGAAAAATTGGATGATTTAATGGCTTATTAACACCATATATATATATATATATATATAGTATATATATATTTTTTGTATATATATATATATATATATAGTTTTATATATACTTATATACATGCATAAACTTTGCCTAAAGTAAGATTTCCAATTAAATTGGCAAGAAAATAGCTCATAAGACCATGCTAGTGTCCTAATGATTATGTGGCGCAAAGTAAGCCTGGTAAATATTAGTGTTAATTATCAGCTGCTGGTTGGCAAAGCTTTCACAGCTGTGGTATTGAGTTGAGTCTGCCGGTCTTTTTGAGAGTTTGTTGGGACAGTAATTTATTGACCCGACGGGAAGGCCCAGCAAACTGGAAGTGCCTAGAAGGGAGTTTGAGTTCTTGAGGGTGCTATAAATGTTCCAATATTATTATTATTATTATATCACGTGATGGTATGTCAACAACAGGTTAGGACCAATCGGGATTAACAAAGTCTGTCATGTTGTGCCAAATTGGTCTACCGCAGCATGCACCATCACTGAGGAATTGATGGAGTGAGCACGTTAAGATGGCAAGGCAGCCGAAACTTTTTTGAGATCATCATTAAGTTACTTGGATCGACCCACGGTTGCGGGTCCTGGGGGCGCAGTTCTATGTTCCTTTGCGGTGCTGATTGGGGCTGAGGGAGCAGCAGTAAAAACTGAGCGAATTCCATCGACGGGATTGGCCCTTTAACGTGACGATTTTTTCTGCTTGGGTCGATCAGTGCTGCTCCGGTTTGGAAGGCCGGGCGGCTTGATGTCGAAGAAGAGCCGCTGGCGTCCGCTTAACGAGCTGATCCAACGTGTGACTTGCAAGATCGGTGATATGCATCAGATTGGTGAGCTGCAACTGGTTGAGGGGGGAGTCACGTTTGGGGCAGAATGCAGGACTGCGAAGGGGGGGTGAGTGTGTCTGCGTTTGGAGGTGAGTGCGGTAATCAGTTGGACTTATTTATCAAATTGTACCACTAAAAGAAGCCACTTGTCTTTCTTATGTTATTTGCAGTTGCTGAGGCCTGCCCTCCTTGTCAGGTTGAGATTTTCGTCTGATTATTTGGGTATCGCTATCGGATGGTAATAAAGACACGAGCAGGGAGATTGAGTTCATGGGCAACCGTTCATGAACTGAGATTGAGTATGTGGTGATCGTCGAGGTCTAAGGTAAGTAACCACTATAGAGCACAGCAATGCACAGGGGCTTCCTAACTGGTGTTAAGCAGCAGCAGGCATCATGCACACTGATGGGTGTAGCCTTTTGTGTCGTAGTCATATAATATATATATATATATATATATATTTATATATATATATATATATATATATATATATATATATATATATATATATATATATATATATATAAATCATACTGTGTTTCAGCAAATACAAATAGACATTGGGTATGATCAGTAGGATAGAGGCATGAACAAAGAATATAGCCAAATGTTAAATAAAAGGTCAGCAAGACACGATCTGATGTGCATGCCAATAAAAGTTTCAGCACGTTCGATGCCAACAAGATGCAGGTGGATGGATGTGGCTAATTGTTTGATAGCAATGAAAGCTGTAACATCTTTGGTAAATTCGGGAACAGATGCCTCATCAATGCATGTGGTTGTCACGGTTTGGTGTCACTTTACCTTTATTTCGAGGGTGCTGAGTATTAAAGCTGTGGAAATCTTGGAGTAAAAGGAGACAGGCTTGGAGCAAAGTGGACGAATTACGTGTTTGTTGGGGAAAGGACTCGGAGGGAAAGCGAACTTTGGTTAGTGAACAAGTTAAACTGCCATCACCTTATCCATTAATCGAATATAAAGAAGGAGCTTCTTGATGTTTGCCAGTCACCACTGAGTTTCTTACTGTGTCGTATGAAAGGCAGCAGGGGGAAGTAGCGCTTTGTGCGCGCTGCTCCACTTTGGCAGCTTTCACACGGCACGCACATTTTCGTGTGCTTGGGTCACCATGCGTTATTTTGGGGCTGGAAGAGGTCAGATTAAACTTTTAGGAAGTTCTTTTATTGCTGGTTTGTACGTGTGTATGCTGTGATGAGTACGACCATGAATGTAAACTGTCTTCATATTCTAATGGGTCCTAGCTCCACAGCCTCAAGTAACACACACCACCATTGGCAGATGGTGTGGATCAGAGGTGGGAGCTAACTGGATATCCACCGTGTCTCTACTGGTATCATAGAAATATTATTATGTGTCGCTTTTTCACTGTTGGGGTGATGGGACTCTGTGCATTCAAAATGGAATGTAACACAATATAGAGGGAACCTATCATGCAGATCATCTTTTTCGTCCATTTATTAACGGAAGCTTCTTGTAATTTTGCAGAAAGAATTCACTTGGTTTTCCCGGGCAACAATCTCCCAAAAGATGGTCTGATTCATTCATAAATGAGGACGGTGGCTCCTGTGGGAATGAGATCATCGCCTCCTGGGCTGGGAGGTACGGGCACGCGTCGCCGGTGTTATGGCATCACCTGTTGCGCATCCGATGGACGATTTTGCATTGCAAACACGTGAACATAAGAGATGGTAAACAGTAAATAACTACAAAAGATAAATTATCATACTAGAAAATTAATATCTGACAGTGTGGTTTTTTGGTATTGATTGGAGGCTGTGGGCAATTGATCCTGACAATGCCAAGATGTTTCATCTGCAGTAAAATAGCTAATACAGAGGGGGTGGGTCTGAACAAATAATGCTAAAAAAGTCGTCAGAGGGAAAATATTATGAGGGGCCAGACCAAAGCTGCACGATTTGCTAAACAGACCTTGGCACTGCAATCCCTTGAACGCCAACTTTGTTACGTACTTCAGAGCACATGCGCATATGGGTGTTCGAATGGTAGGTTGGGGTGGGAAAGAGATTCTTAATGGATCTCTGTAAGATAAATCTGATGGAATAAGTTACTAATCTGCAGATAAATTAGAAGCAGCAGCTACTTACAGTAGTGCAATAGTTGGCAGTAAACGATTAGTAGCAGGTAAATTAACAAAATAACAACGTAACTTGATTTCAAGAGAATTAAATTTTCTTCTGTGTTGATTCCATTGTTGGAAAGAAACTGCTAACTTTCAGGTAAGCCGTGGGCCAGCCATTGCTGTGTCACCGTATCTTTTCTGTTTTGAGGACTTTACCAGACAGTAGTCTTTAAAGGAAGAGCGGTCTTCATGAGGAAGTTGGCACTGGTCGAGGAGCACCATTGCACCGCTGGTTGTGAAGAGGTGCCACTTCTTGGCCCCACCGGGAATTTGCTGCCGAGAGCGAGGAGCAGCATGCACTGTCATGGCGGTGATGTGGTTGCAGCGAGGTAATGTGTTACGTCAGCTGACCGGTTTCGCCCGGGCACACAGATGAAGGCTTCCGTTGAGTTAGGGCTGCTGCCGCGGCCAGCGCACTGGCGAGAGCTTTGACCAAGAGAGCTGTGTGTGCCAACGTTTGATGAGAGAGTTGCTGGCGCCTGGTATCCGTTTATCCCCCAATGGCTGACGAACGCGATTTAAAAGCGCTGCAAAGCAGATGAGGGCTGCTGCTGTGGGAGCCTCGCTCGTGAGAGGTTTGTCTTTTTACCACTGCATCAGCTTGCTGAGCTGTCGCTGACGCAAGCTCAGCTGCAGGATCCATGCTGTCGCAGGCCTCACTATCCCAGAGGCTCAGGACTTAAAGTGATAGATAAAGTGAGTGGTGCAAGGAGTGGGGAGAGAGGAGAGAGAGAGAGTGAGGGGGAGAGAGGAGAGAGAGAGAGAGAGAGAGAGAGAGAGAGAGAGAGAGAGAGAGAGAGAGAGAGAGAGAGAGAGAGAGGAGAGAGGAGAGAGGGGAGATGGTGAGGAGAGGGTGAGAGAGAGAGAGATAGAGAGAGAGAGGAGAGAGAGGAGAGAGAGAAAGAGGGAGAGAGAGAGAGAGGAGGGAGAGAGAGAGAGAGAGAGAGAGAGAGTGAGTGGATAGGTTCAGCCACTGTAAACTCTGTGTTGTAGCTGGTTGTGCAAAGTCCAAATGTGTGCGAGAGAACTGGTTGTTGGGAGTGGGAATGCCAGCTTTTCCGCAGCTGGCTGGCAGCTAGTTATTCGTCTGAAGAACCGTGCGCTGGGATCTATAGTTCTCTGGCTTTCTCTCCTCCGTCATGGTCGTGTCATGATGGAGAGAAGGTAGTCCAATTGAGACATTAAGGGCTACATAATCCCACCAGTGTAAGGCAATGTGAGTTACTAACCGTGGGATTAGACTTATTAACTGCTAAATCAATCGTCTGATAATCTTTATAAAGTCAGATAACAGCCGAGCTAATTCTTCTCACAGATAAGACATGTCATTCTTGATACAGCTTGATATCACAGCTGATATACATTAATGCCCCGGCTTTCATCACCTGCAATCTTGAACTTGAATCTGGTGCGTAGCACACACGTGCATGTGTGTGTGAATCACAAACAGTGTGCCTGGTTTAAATGTGTACCGAGCAGACCGTTGGCAGGGGCGCGACCTGATTAAGCCAGGTGGGCTAGACCTTTCCAAGGCAGCCAACCGGCAGTAAGGCTGCTGGGGTTTGTCGGACGGCAAGCCACCCGGCACGCCCGTTCGGGTCGTGCTGGGGTGGGAGGGGGATCGCAATAAAGGTTAGCTGATTTAACAGCCTCATTTGTGCGCTGAAGAGCTCAGCTGTCACCATCGCTTGCAGCTGTTATAAAGTTGGCCCCCCCGGGTGGGGGTAGACGTGGCTCCCTGCTATCTCCTGGAGTTTCCTATGAGGATCATGCCTAGTCGGAGAGGAGCATCCATGCAGTCCTTGTTTCCTAGACATTTATAGCCTCTACCATGATGGTGCAGCCATAATGAGTACCCCAAAATAAAACATCAGAGGAAATAATTTATTAAAATGTGCTTGGCATATGCTGAAAGCCATGGTACTACCGCCTGGTAATGCACCAGCCTGGAGCCTGGCTCCTTCCATACAACCAGCCAAGTCTTGTAATCCCAGGTGTTGGGTTGCATATAATTATGATGGATCATGGAACAGTGTGCACTACATACCTGAACCGACCCAACTTTTGCATTCATGCAAGGCGTTGTCGGGTTTCCATTGTTTGGGATGTAAAAAGTTGACGCCCACCAGCAAAAAGAATTGTCAGCCTCCAAAAGAATCAAGACCCTCGGCCAACTTTATTTGACCATTAAGAAATGCCTAGTAAAGTAATGATTTAGGCTATACCTCATGTGTCATCTCAACATCAACGATAACGGACTTCATAGCACTTAGTTCACAACAGTGCAGGGAGCTAGATATTGAGTTACTCAGACCTAGGAAAGATCATGGGACGTAGCAGTGTGTATCTCATCACTTGGGCCAACACACAGCTAAAGTCAGCCAAGCTTTCAATCAGTAATCTGGCTTTTGGCAGCTGATTCTAGCCTGTATGAAAAGTGAGCGCATTAAAATCTCACCCCGACTTCGAGTACCGCCACGTGGTCTGAGACAGCCGTCCATCTTAACTTGCAGGCTTGCAGAGAGAAAAAGAGATATTTTCTGGCGCATTCAGAAGAATTGAGAAGATGGCTGTCATGCGGCCCATATATAATAACATTAACCAGAGAACCAACTTACCCACACATATATGCACAAGTGCTTAAGATGCTAAGAAATGCAAGAGACATATGTTCAATTTATTACATCAAGCAGAGAGATGTAGGGATCAGGAAGTACCATTGTATCAGGCCAGTTACTGCAATCATGGTGGAGAGGCAAAATAAAGAGCCGGTGGCAGAGACATATGTGATACAAGACCACATCAATCATAATAAACCAATGACTTTCGTTTTGGTAACGTTCACTGTTATTAAAGCATTAGGCTGCAACGGAAATTTACAGAATCAAAGCTAATTGATAGGCTCGTCAAAGAATAAACAAATAATACACGAACCGTGCTGAAAGCGCCTGTGTAGCTATGACCAAGTAGACAAAGGTAAGCAAGTTCCGCACAGAGATTTTGCATGTCTGACCCAAACTTTTGACATGCAAAATAAACATGTTGTGTCTAATAGTTTTGGTGGCCCTTCCATCCAGAGATGGTACGCATATAAGTCAGGTGCCTACTTAACAAATGAAAAGGGTCTAATTTCAAAGCATCCATCACAGGTGTACATTTTGTAGAGCACCCCACAGCTACGGTACAGGGGGATATACCGAACTTTAAGGATGAAGGGAAGAATATAGATCTCACGCCCATTTCTTCATCTCCGATTGCCTGCATGTGGTAGCTGTCATCACCGCGAAACAGCTACAACATCAAGTACAAGCAAATTGATCAACAGTTTCCTTTTGGCACCACGCTGATTGGATTGTTAAAGTCATCTCGATAGCAACATGTCAGGGCTTGAGTCACAATTGGAGGCCAGATATGATAGAAAATGGCACAGTGAGCATGCCGCTTCTTCAGCTTGATCGAGGTCATTGAATGGATCCGTGGATCCCTTTAAGCCTACAAGACAATGGGCTTGGTAAAACTGGTGTCATTTTTCCTTCCCGTGCTTTCCTGCCTTCCGAGTCCATAGGTGAGACACAGGTCGTTTCTGGCTTTGAGCAGCCCTATGACTTTAATGCTTGATAGTACTCTGACAAGAAGGCACCTGGTGGTTGTCACTGTAGCCAGCCAGGTCACGGAAATCTCGGGTTGGCGCCTTCTTAATGCCGCACGCAGGGCAGAGCTGGAGGTGCACATGCAAGGACTAGCAGTGCAGAACCAACGGATACCAACACTTGCCCAGCGAATGGCTTCTGCTGTTAACAAATGTGGCTTCGCTTGTGTTTCATAGAGAGCAGATCAGGCGTTGGCATCACACTGGATCTCGCCTTTTACCTGCATCGTTTGGTGACTAAACGTTTGCCGCCTTTGCTTCTTAGGGCTTTGCCACCTGACTGATCGGGACGAGTGCCAGGCAACTAAATGTGCCCCCAATCGAGGAAGAAATGACCGCAAGCCACCCGACGGCTTCGAGGGCACGGAGGGTGGTTTGACAAAGCAGCAATGTGAAAAGCTCTGTAATAAGCTCACTAACTGGGTCTCTCCATACAGCAGGCACAGCCGATTGTGGTCGAGGCATAAAAGAGGTTTGATGTCACGTGGAGCCGCGCTGTGCTAATCATACTGAATGTCATGTGCGAGAAAGCTCTGACTGGGAGAGGGCAGTCGACACCACCGAATTTCGTCACCAAAGACCTGATGGTCAGGAGCGTGTTGGCAATAAGAACTTTGTGCATTGTGGAGATCATGATAACACCCTACAATTTCCGGCGTTTTGTGACGGCGTAGGGCCAATGGAAATTTCACCAGTGCTAGAAGGCAAGTATTTTCGACAAATCGCATGTTAACACTTGGTTTTACATGCACCGGCACAAAAAAACAACATTCGAAATTATCCTGCTTTGCTGTATCCGTGGCTAGTCTCTGGCTTCTGACGTAGTGACCAAAGCTTCTGAAGAAGGCTTACATTTCAGCACAGTCTGAGCACTGCAGGTGATGATTTACTTGGGAATACATCTCCACTCTGTAAATGTGATCCAATGCCGTAGAATGGGCCACTTTCTCAGCAATCATCGAGGGTTTGAAGCTTGGTATTTTGAGCATACCAAACGATATGCACGTGATTTCGAAACTACGTGAAATTAATGATCGAGGTAGACGTAGCAAACTCATATATTAGAAGATTTTTCTGATAAAGCATGAAATCAACTAACCATTTAATTTATTTCCTTTCACTTAACAAAGAATTAAAGAATTGTGCATGTTTTCACTACCAGTCAGGCAAACCACAGAAAGCCTTTTGTGCTGACTCTCATAACACACTTGTTACTTCCTCAAATTAATAATACCAGGAGGAAGAAATTTGCTGCTCACATGTGCACTGCCAAATGTTCGGTATGCCTTGATTCAGCAGGTGACAAAACCAAAAGCCGAGCACCAGCAATTGTATTACCAAAAACCACATATTCCAGATGAGGTATGTCATAAGTATTAATATTCAGTCCGTAAGATAGTATTCCAAGTACTTAGCTAAATATCTGTTAAAGGAATACCAGTCAGTGAAAGTCGCCTGTTACAGGTGTACATATAACGTCGCATGCCTATCTGTATAGCCGTAAGAGAACCCAGTCTTACCAAGGCGTCTCACATACGCTCGAGCCCTTTAACAATCGTGGTTGGTAAAAGCGAAACAACCTTACCCTTGGTAAAACCGGAGCAGGCAGCCACGGCAGCGTACACCAGATGTTCAGGCTGGAAACTGTCTTCCATCCATCGAGAATAAGTTCCTGAGCTGGCATAGAGCAGAACTGTTTTTCCGACGGTCAGCAGGGGAGACCGCATTGCTGCTGAAGGACGAGTGGCCGTAACGTAGCGGAGCTCGATTTGACTTTCAGATGAGCCCTTAAGGAGTCTACAAATGCATCAGCCTGCATAAACGGCATGCTGCCAGTCACGACGAGGAGGCAATCAAAGACACAAAGGACAAACACTATTTGCGAGACTGCGCAAAGACAGTCTACAGGAGCATGCCCCCCCCCAGGCCACCTGCCAGGTACAACCTGCTAGCATCTGGCCCAGAGCATCACCTTCCACTGCTGGCTGCTCTATGGCCAGTAGCTCTTGCCTAAGCAACTAGCGGCTGGCATCGTATGAAGGTACCGAGCTACTATTGATCTTGCCAAAGGCTAGCAGTTGCATTCCGAAGTCATCTGGGTTCGCATAAAGCAGATTCAGAACTCAGCAAATAATGTCCCCTACATCTGGTAGTGTTGGCAGGCTTCTTGCCACGAGCAGTGACACTGCAGGCGCACAGCCGATATAGCGAGTTCTGATCGGATATATTTTTCCGTACATTTTTCACACTCTCTAAAGAGCCACTGGCGCTAATCTCGTGACATACAAAACTATTGCTTCTGAGTTCGGGAAAGAAGCCAAACTTCAGGCAGGCACACACACGCAACGCATGCACACCCGCGCTCGCACACACACACACACACACACACACACACACACACACACACACACACCCATAGTAGTAGCTGGGCATGAAAATAAGAACATCGGTTTTTCACGTCGGTCGACAATAATACGATTTTAATGCAGTAGTACCTTTCAGCTACAGCAGCAGTTACCTTTTGCCTCTGCCACAAACATATTCTTCCATTTGCGTTGGCCGTTGAACACAACATACAAAGCGTGGAAGTTAAAAAGTTAAATTGTGAAAACGGTCCATCAATTCGCAGTGGGTAGATTTACATCTTGAAGCAGCCCGAGAGCAGAAACCAGCTACGCCTAGATATAAGCAGCACACTGTCTCTATATAACCAGAGCTCTTACACACTCACCTTGAGAAAACCCACATTAGGATCGGCACACACAATTGCAGCTTATAGTGAAACGACAAGTATTTTCTCAGAAAAATGTAATTTAACATGTATCTCTGTCTGTTAACACCCGTAAAGCGACAAAGATAAGTGAGGTGGGGCTGCTGAAAGTAGCAGTGCAGCCAATTTATCACGTGCAAGTGACTCTTAGGAATAATAATAATAACACATTTGATAAATAGCACTCTCATAGAACTCAATTTCTACAGGCTTTATATTTGCTGCAAAAAGAAGAAGCGATCGGATGGCAAGAGGCAGCATGCTCGATAACAAAAGGAATAACAGTGGTTAGGAGTGACATGCACAGGATGAGCATGCAAGTGTGGTTAGTGGATAGCATGCCAACACATAAGCGACATAAAGGACACAAATCACAGGGGCCCATAATTTTCTGTCATAAATAGGTGCGTTTAATGTGGTCAAGTCAGAGAAGTCGTGACACAAGTCGGGAGCGAGTTGCCAGGCTTTGGTAGTATACGAACTAAAGGCACGGTCTCCAAAGGATTGAGGTTGTAAACAGAGGCATATGTAAACGGTTAGATTCCGAAAAGCAGGTGGTACGATGCTTAGCCTCGTTGGGCAGTAGATCTGATAGACAGGCTGGAGCCAAAGATTTAGGGTACGTAAAAGTGAGCAACAAAACCTTGAAGTCGATGCATTGCTTGACTGAGAGCTAATCCAGGTCGGCGGAGAACTGGTGTGTTGCGGCAAGTGTGAAAACTCATGACACACAAGCCTAGCTGCCGAGTTTTGCACCAGCTGTAAGTGCCTGATTGCAAATGCTAGTAGACCAGCAAGCACAGTGAGTTACAGATACAGACGAGAATTCACAAATGCAGTCGACGAACTTAGATGTGGTATCCCTGTCTAAACAAATTTGTATTTTAGCAGTGTTATTAGCTTAAAACAGGCAGACTTGACTGTGGAGCTGATGTGTGTCCTCTAACAAAAGGTCACTTTGGAAGGTGACACCTAGATTTCGTGCATATTCCATAGGAGATAGAGAGAGGTTCAATAATATTATTTTGCGATCTTTAGCGATTTTGAGATGCGTCCACGACGTTGCCTCGGCTCTCTCGTTGCAATCGCCATTCCCCTCTGACTACTGCACAGCATATGGACATCGGGTGCCGGGTGAGTGCACAGCGGCGGACATTCGACAGCAGCCGGCTGCCACGACCCGTCGTGGGCACTGGACCCAACAGAACTTTGGCCGAGTCGGGCTTGCTCAAGGGCTCACTCTTATGCAGTGTCGAGTGGGCTGCCGACCGGAAGGAAGCGCGATCGCCGAAAGATGTGCTCTGCTGCTGGATCGCGATACCATGCCGATACATCTCGGTCGGTCGCCGAGCAAGAAGGCACGTGGCCTCTGGCCACCCATTTGCACATGCTTGTCTGCCACCAGCCGATGGCTTGGTGCCACTCAGCAGGCTCAGCAGAACTCAAAATTAGCATTGAACCAGAGATTGGTGTCGTGCAAGCAGTCACACTCACGCTAGCACAGACCCACGTGTGCACATGTGAGCATACATACGCACGCACCCACGCACAAACAAGTACGCAAGGTCCGGCATACCACCAGTACAGCAGCATACTTCGTGGGATGGAGGTGTGCGTACACCAAGGCATCTACAGCCAAGTTTGGCTTATCCCGGCAAGTGGCCATACCCTAATTTCACAAGAATTTACGGTCAGTTAGTAAGAGACGTATCAAACTTGACTGGTCGATATGCATCGAAATGTGACATGGTAGGGGTTAGCTCCTACAAAAAGTGTGGGCACCCCCTTGAACTGCTCGAGCGACTAGTACAAAACAGCTCCAGAAAATATCAATCGTCAAACAAGCGACTGGGTCAAGAGTCTACACGGGCATATCACACAAGCCTCTAGAGCCAATAGGACTCGTTGAGAGGACACAGGAAACAAGGGCAGCGCGCTTTACAGCTGACCCAGTCTCGCTCGTAGCTCACAAGATGACCTAGTCGCTGGCGAAACAAGTCATGGCAAAGGACGTGCACTGCCCTGGCCCACACAAGTGCCTTGGCACACGTGCACTTCCCTGACACACACAGTGCACTGCCCTGGCACGCGCGAATCGCCAGTGCAGCAGCCTCGGGTCGCCTCGCTGGCCATCGCCAGGGCTTCAGCAGGGACCCGCTCGGCCAGCCGACACCGATCTCGATCGACGATACGACAAAGCGCACGATCACAGGGGTGAGATGCACGGTGAGATGCACGGCCACCGAAGCAGCCGCATGCAGCTCGAGCTGCTGCAGCCCATCAGCAGATGGATGCAGGCCCTTCAATATGAGAGCCAGCGCTCACGAGCCTGCCCAGCCGGTCTGCCGGTCCGTCTTGGCAAATCGACCAGCTGCATCGGCCGATCCGGCGCTCCCAGACGCAACGTACCCACCCACCCAGCCCTGCTCTCGAGGCTTTGAACCACGAGCTGAGCTCTGGGCTGAGAGTCCGTTCATTGCACATCAACAGTGCAGCAGCAGCAGAGCTGAGGACAAAAACAGTGCAGCGGGCAAAACGGCCGATGCATGCTAAGGCAGAAAATGGCAGGCTAAGCCCAAAGAACGAGCTATTCAACCTGACCAGACCTGCATGCTTAGTCCGGAACTGGACAGTTGCAAGATCACTCGGCCTCTCGATCCGGTGTGCCGGCACGGGCAACCAATGGTGTAGCAGCATGCTGCCGGCAATGGAGGCCGGCCAGCGGCATCGGCAGTGGCTGCTGCTGCCTGTTCGGGTTATCCAAGCAGAGCAGCAGCAGTGGCAGCAAAGCCAGCCGGTTCAGCCTCCGCCCCGAGTATGCCGCTGCAGCAGGCCGAGCAGCAGCCAAGCAGTCATAACAATGTTGCCCGGCGGTGACCGAGGTGGCAGCAGCAGCAGCAGCTACGCTACTGCTATGGCTGCAGGGCGGGGCTACCAACCTCTCTCTCTCTCTCTCTCTCACTCACTCTCTCTCTCTCCGAATGAGCACGCCTGAGCTACGAAGGCTCGCTTAAAAGAAAAAAAGGCAGTGAGTGCTGCAGCTAGGCATGCAGGGCGGTGGTAGGCAGGAGCCACTTGAGTCGGTTCGGCCTCTAAAGCGGCCAGCAAGGATAAAGGGTCCTTTCATCGAAGCTGCTGGAGAGCAGCCGGGATTGTAGAATGGCATTGTGCATGCAGCACAATGGGCTGCCCCACTAGCCGGCTGGCACCGACTGCTTAGGCTCACACACGTACGCAGGCACACATGCGTACGTACGCGCATGCATACACACACACACACACACACACACACACACACACACACACACACACGCACGCACGCACGCACGCACACACACACACAAACAGATATTATTATACAGGTTGCATATATCTGCTACGGTATACACCTGCTTGTGCACGTATGCGAGGCAGTACGCATGCAGCCGACTGCAGATTCAGTTGTGTTGTAATGCCCCACGAATATGGACTGGGAGCTTGACAGCTGAACCTCGAGTGCGAACTATGAGATTTAATTAGCAATACACCAACAATAAAAACACAGTGCTCGATATTCTGCACACAGGATAACACTAACAACACCAGAAAAAGCACAACTGTAGCCGGTATGTTTACGGCTGATGGGACAGGTGACTTCCAGCTGACACGCTAACAGGCTTACAGCAGCTTGCGCTCAGCGCTAGGACTCACCGACCGGCAGAACGGTGGTCCAAGAGAGCAAATATGGTCAGGACCGTGCATTATATAATGGCCAGGTTATAAGTCATGCCGTAATCTCGGTCCTACATAATAATATATCAGGCTGCTCATAAGCCTTGGCTTATCTCGGCTATTTCATGCGTGGCTCAGTTCTAATTCAGCGGCTAAAGCTAGCAGTTCCTAATCGAGGTTCAGCTATCAAGCTCATGGTCCATTATCGCATGGGATTACACTGTACTGTGCTGACCTGCAGTCGACCAGTTCATTAAATTTGTTTACTACTATCAAAATACTCGCACGAGAGAGTCTCAGTGACCCATATACTAACTACACCCATTCTATAGCCCCCCCCCCCCCCCTGCAAGCCCGGCACAGTAAGGCTCACTGACACAACTTCTGCAGATCATCTGACTGGTCCATCTTCCAAACTCAAGGTTTTGAGCAGCAATGTAGAACAGGTCGTCCCAGCCGAGTCGGGCCGAAATCGATGAGGCACATCCACTTGGTAAAACACCAGCCCAGACGAAATTTGATCACGTGCACCATGCTTAATGCAGAGCCAACAAAGTGGAACATGTTAAAAATTGTGCATTTAAACTGTAAGGAATCCATGTAAAATCGACCCAGAGAAAGAGTACACAAAGTGCAAACAGTGCAGGTTACAAAGTCATTTTGGCACCAAAAGAAACATACAAAACAGAGGATGCGTGGACAAGGAAATGGAATGCTGATCTTCATTTTTTTATTGAAGTGTTGAACAGAAAAGTTCGCATGCACATGAAAGGCTCTCTTTCAAAATGGGACACTGCTAATTAGTAATAGAATGTAAATATATTCGTTAGGCTATGTGCTTAATGGCATATCAGCTGCATGTACAAAACCTGTTTTATTTTTTTCGGAAATTTACCCGGCTAGCCACCAAGGACTGCTACTCACTTCGTTGACTCTTTGATGGGCATGTGGAAATCAATGCTGATTCTATACGTATTGCATAAATGCAAACGCGTTTCAAACTTGAAGCAGCTGGAGAATCTCCTCCAACCTTATTATGAGTTTAGACATTACATTCACTTTCAAAGTGTTTTTACTTGCCCGTCATAAACTGCATCAGAAGAAAACACTCATGTCAAAATGCACTGATGATGTCGATAAGGCTCTCACTAGGTTCACTCACTCACGATCTCCAAGGTAACTGCCCAAAAGGTTAACACAAGCTACAGCTGAGCCAAATAATCAGCAGCCTCTACAGAATAGCCATCATGTGACTCAGCTTGACAGCCTCGACGTCTATTTCCTAGATGTCTCACTTCCGATTCTTAGCCAATCCTCAAGTGGCTGGTTCTAGTCAGATCTGTTTAGCTAATACTTTTCTATTGACCACTTCACTGTCCAGCTATGCTTGATTTCGATGTTGCCGACTATTTCAAAACTTCTATGATGTTTGGCAGTCCCTGCATTGCTCGTATTGTCAACTATGCATTGCTCGTATTGTCAACACTGGTACACTAGTCAAACGTCATCCTTCACGCTTGCAACATACCCAGAATCTATGGCAACTCGTCACTAGCAGGCTTTAGTTCCTTACAAGATCTCGACCGAGTTGCCACGTGCCCACAGTTGTATACGCCCCAGCAAGAACAACGACTGCTATTGCTCATGTCTACGAATATAAGGCTCATCTTAAAGATGTCTAGATCCACTATCGTTCTGGAATATATTCGTACATGTTCATATCAGCAAAATCTAAGGTAGCATACAACGACAGGACAGGCGTTAGGTCAGTTGTGTGGCTTTACAAGTACAGCTAAGTCCTCGAATGGGGTCATAACTTAAATAGGCTCTAGCATTTACATTAGTACAATCTGCTTTCCTGTAAAAAGAATATCCAAACCGTGAGAGCAGCACTGCTGAATTTGAGCTCGGGTCGTGGTCACCTGGCCAGCTAACGAATGCTCAAGCACATGTATCAGGGTGAGGTTACACAGTGGTCAAGAGGTGCACCTAACTCTAGACCATGCCTAACCCACATAGCAGCTCTTGACTTCCAGGAAATGCACCTCCCCAAGCTCTTTCTCCCTAGTCCGAGTCCAATCAGCTCTGGCCTTGAGGTTCTGCATTTTTGTGTCATACAAACTAAACACTGCAGAAATGAATCTCTCACCTATAGAGCTGATAAGTAGGGGTTTGGTCTAAGCAGGGCACTCACTGGTTCCACAAAATGACCAGCACATGCCAAACTAATCTTCTTGATGGCCAGTGCAGCTGAAGCGTAACAGGACACCTGCTGCTCAGCCGGATAGCCCAGACAGATGTCGGTGAGTATAGCCACTAGGCCAACTCTTCGAAGGCCACTAAAATCCGAGAATGCAATAATAAGTTCATCCTCTTTACAAGCCGTAAAAATGTTTCCATTCTAGCACCTCTCAAAAACCATATGCCAAACTCGAGCTTGGCCATAACCTCTCAGCGCACAATGGCTATAGCTGCCACCCACTGGTGCACGATCGAGGAATCAAGTGGCTATGGTGGAATCAAGGCACCATGCCTCATGCAGTGTGGCATGATCGAGGTACACCGAGTCCGTGGCTGGCCGCACACATTTAACATCAAGGCCCTACGAGCTGATGAGCAGAGATCTACAAATTAGGTAAACATATCCCATACAGAACCACAAAGTCCGGTAAGCCACATGACGATATCTACAAGCCACTGTGCAGCTATAAGTTGACCGCTCAAGCCTATAATAATAATTATAACAACAAAGAAGTTATTTGTATAGCACCCTAAGGGAACGAGATTTCTGCCCAGGCCCTTTACAGTTTGCTGCAAGAAAAGCAATGACCGAAGGTCAATTACATGCCGTGTCTCATGCTTAGCCAATCATGCAACAGCAAACATGTATCATCCTTAAGCCAGCATGCACACAAGAAGACATTGTCAGTGCCACCAGTTAGTAGGACATCGGGCTATTTGCATGCACTGAATCATGCACAAGCAAGCTCAAAAAGAACACAGGAACAACAACGATAAGTTGACTGAGGCACAGGGAAAGCTGTGCGGAAACAGCCGGACCTTTAGCTAAGACTTAGATGATTCACAGTCAATGCAGGGGTGGTGACAAAAATTCAAACCATGCTCCGGACTTACGGTGCATACGAACTGAAGGCACCATCGCCGAAATCAACTGACTGCAAGGAACAGCAAAATGGCTAGAAGCCGAGGAGTGGTGATGTTAGAGCACTCTTGATGTGCAATGCGTTTGGAGAAGGAGTGCAAGGATGTTGGGGTACAAGCGATTGAAGCTACTATGGGCCGGAGAGAGGGAGGACTTTGAGGTCGATTCATTGCTCGATAGGGAGCCAGCAAAGCATAGACAGGCAGAAGAGGTGTAGTAAAGTGGCACCTAGCCCGTTGACAATGGGTCAGATGATCTATGGAGCTGTGCAACAGTTTCCAAAACTTTTAGGGTAGTAGGCCACGAGTCCTGAATAAAGCCAATGTCGGCTACCTAAAACCGATGCCAACAAATGCTTTAACCAGTTTGACAATCGTATTCTTGTCTATGAAGGCCCCGATTTTGGCACTGTTCCTCAGCAGAAAGTAGGAAGACTTGACAGTGGAGGCAACATGCCCATCTAACGATAAGTCATTTTGGACCCAGTGCGCCCAGACTGCAAGGCAGAAGTCACTGGAGTGATGCTTGATGAACTAATTTTGAGGATGAGGTAGCTCAAGTTGAGAATGACACTAGGCTTGCTGGTAAATATTAGGTAGTGCCATTAAATTTACTCATCGAGTTATACAGTCTCATTCTCATACATACGAACATAAACACACAAGCACGTGGGACCATGCGCAAACACCCATTTGCACACCAATGCATTGGCAGAATTGGGGAACTAAAATACTCGGTAAAATAAGTTGCTGCAGGTTAATGTCACGCCTGAGGTGGACAGAGGTCAGCAAAAGATCATACGTAGCGAAATATTGTGCCACCGTGTATCGCCTCGTGCCCTTCGACAAACCCCATCTGCCAGTAATGAAAACGGGGTGATAGCAGCTGCGAAACGACCAAAATGGCTTCTGGTCGGCTCACCCCGGGACGCAAGGGTTACTGTGCTTTTATAAATCAAGGACATACCCAACGGAATAGGAGGCACCTGATAGGTTGTCAAGAAAAAAGCATACTGTAGACTTAATGACACCAGCTGAAAAAGCTATCGACAGTGAACAGAATCCAAGCAACCTCACAGCTAATAATGGTAAGGCCACATGGTGTCAGCTTCAAACGCGGTTTACTCGGTAAATTAAAGCATTCGTCCTACTGTGGTGCATGCCTGGGCGGTTCAGATAAGTTTGGCCAGACCGCAGAATAACGAACAGATTAAGTACCCTCAAAGCATCCGGGCCCATCAATTGTTCTTCTTTTTTACATCTAATAATAATAAGGCACTTGATAAAGCGCCCTTAGAGATCTCAATATTTTTCTAGGCGCTTTACATTTGCTGCAAAGGGAAACACGATCGAATGGTGAGCAATAACATGCTTGATAAACGACATGAATAACATGGTTAGGGGTGACATGCACAGGGTCAGCATGCATCTCAACAGTTGCGACCACTCGAGCATGTTCTAATCCGGCAAGCAATACCACTATTAAAGAGTGGAAGAGAAGCAAGCCATTGGGACAGCACAGCCCAAATTAAAATACCTACTGCCCAAAACACAGAAACCCAAAAATTCTAGGCAGCCTATTTGAACAGCTCAACCAATTTGGATCTAGCCTATGCAGACAAGTGCAAACTTCATTCTCAAACGACTCTTACCAGGGATCGTGTAAAGAAACGAGAGCTGCTAAATCTGCCCTTGGCGTTTGCGTTGCCGGGTGAATTCGTCGATTTGGACTTTGAATCGTCCGGCAACCAACGGCTATAACTACCGAACCGAAAATACTGTACTTTGCCAGCCTCTTCACGCAATACGGTTTTCGGGTCACCGGGTTTAAGATTCATGACCTCTCTTCCAGCTCTCAAGTCCAGCTACCTAGAGGGGGATGCCAGGGCAGAACGTCATCAGACCACACACGGCGGCAGCTCAACCATGCTGTGCGATACACCGGGGCAAGGCAGCATCACGGGTGGCCCTCGTGACCTGATGTGACGTCATCGCTCACCGCCAAACGTTCATACCCCATCAGAACCGGAAATTCAGCTCACCATCATTTTTTCTGAACATGGAAGTTGGCCAGTCACATTTTGCTTCCTAGCAGTGTTACATTAATTTGAAAATTTAAAATAAGACCTTGATCAATTTAAAACCACTGCGGGCAGAGCTTGACGGCTGGCTCGAGCACGCACTAGGGTCAATCGGCAACCGAATCGTTCACTAGTACTAAGTACTGGCTTTCGCCGATGTACTGAAGTCCCAGCTGTCACTCTGAGACTAGATTGAGAATATTTGTTTTACATTTCCTCTACTAGGCTGCAGAAGTCGACCATCGGATTTCATACTGTCGAAGAAACCTGCACTCAACGACCCGAAGTAGCGCACTGTCGGGGAGGTAGGGGCAGGCATGACCCCAACCATCATCAGATGCTACAATGAAAAGACCTTTTCATCTGAACACACCCCTACTGAGAGCACTAAGGTGCCAGCAATTAGATGGCGAAAGTGTAACCAACTTTAATGATGCTCGAACTTGCCACTCGAACTGTAGTCTATAAATTACTGGGTCCGAAACGCTGCCACCCAAAAATATAATGATAATAATGACACTGTGTAGTGCATAAAAAGAACGAAACCTTTCCCTCTGGGCACTTAAATTTGCTGGAAAATAAAAGACAGCAGCGCAGTCGCACTACCTCGGTGCCTGCATGCACTCACTGCTATACAACCTCAAAAGCACTCCAGATAAGAGCAGCCATCGCTGATGGTAAAGGCGGATGCACTAGTCGAAGGGCCGCTTAGACCTCGGGCTTTAAAGTGCTAGCAACAGCAGCCAAGCTCTAACAGCTGACGAGCTGAAGGCGAATGTACGACGGCGACATGCATAGAAAGCAAACGAGCTCGCTGGCAATTCTGCCACCCATATGGTAAGAATAATACTAACTAATGACAATAACAACGCCCAAAATGTAAAAGCCTGGCATCGCTGTTCATGCATAGAATGTGTGGTTGTGGGTGGTTGTATTGTTGAAGTTGAGCTGGAGCTGCTTCTTAAAAGCATTCGAGCGACTCAATAATAAGACCAGTGAAACAGCACTGGGATCTTGATTTCTCGGTGTACTTGCAGGAGAAGGAGCATCCGAAAAGGTGAGTATATATGGTTTTATTTGCGATATGCTGCTGGTCATACCACCCCAGCGAGAAACGATGACAACACGACTGGAAGCAGAGGAGCAGCTGGAGCAAGAGCACCCTGGAGGGAGTAAGGAGGTCGGATAGGGTGGCTGTCCCAAGCGATGTGCCTAGGCAAGTCTGCTGCATTCACAATTCTAGACGTGGATCAAGCCAAGAACAGGTGAGCACTTTGCTGCCTCCGTGCAATAATTGAACTTTGAGGTGATAACTGCCATTACTCACTAAACAGTTTATGTAAATGCGTCATTTTGAAAATTAATTGCAATTAAAAGATACTCATATCACACAACCTCGATATGGACACATGAACCAGTTTCACGACATAATGATCCTACAATCATAAGAGAACTATTAAAGGCTGAAAACTGTCAGTGAAATGCCACAGCCGACTAGCATTTCGACTAGCTTGTCACTATGGCCGGCAACAACGACAGCAGGAGAAGAAAGGACGTGACACGATCCTCGGCTCTTTCTAAATGATGGTGACCAGGTTAACGACATTTGATATATCGAGGATATAAAAGCAAGCCTTAGCACGATAGGCCAGCACTCCGATCTCAATTGGCCTTTTGGATGCATCAGCAGCTTATGCATTGATGGCTAACACGTGGTCAGGTTAAGACTTTACTCTGCCAACGTATGAGAGAGTGGGAGACAGAGAGATGGTCCTATCAAGCCGACTGGCAGGCAGAGACATCTGGTGCATCTGCTTAGCCCAAGGGGAGAGGGAAGTGCTATATCTGCCACAACAAGATTGATGTGAGTCTGGGCGTGTCAGACCTCGAGAGGGATTGGACTAGCAGCTGGCAAACGAATGGGTAGCCAGCGGTTGCAGCATCTCCAGCCAGCTAAATGGAATGATTCCGGAACACAGTTGGCAACAAATACCATGATATAACTGCATTCCAATTCCTACACAAGGTAAAAGTAACTTTAAGTAACTAGATGATAACAGACCCTTACTAAAAAACATCTAGCATAACACATTACCCACACGGGCAATTTTAATTCTTTGGATACCATAGGCAAACGTGCATAAAATAAGAAGAGCGTGTCTACATACAGCACCAACAGCCAGTTGCATGCCACCAACCAACTAGCATCATCCACACCCAGAGGGGAGAGAGAGAGAGAGGGAGAGAGGGAGATGGGGGAGGGTGTGAGAGGGAGAGAGACATGAAGAAATGAGGGAGGGACAGAGGGAGGGAAGGATGGACGGAGGGTGAGGAAGGGATGGAGGGGGACAGAGGAACAGGGGGATGGATGGAGAGATGGAGGGAAGGAGAGACAGACGGACGGGTGGATGAACTGACGGACGGAGCGAGGGAGGGAGGGAGAGATGAAGCCAGCCCTCTAGGCACTACTGTCTTCTGTGGCTACATGGCTTTCAGCCGTAAACCTGGCTGCTTCAGTTTCACTAGCAGAACAAAACAAGGTCAGCTGCTGCATAGTTGACCTGGGTTTGTAAAGCCAGCATTTGTTTATAAGCTCACCCCCATCTCACGACGTTACATAGATTACAGGCCAACACATCGGCACAGCCTTGCTGGCTGTCATTGCCATCAAGTCACTGCACATAATGCTACCCTGAAGCTTCCTTTACATCACCTTCTGGCAGCAAATCGGCCCAAGATAGCTGCAGCAGTTACTTTTGTTGATGCCTAAGCACTCCGTCAGCTTTTCGGCCCCTAATCTAGCTTTGGTTCTTAACAGTGGGGCACTTAACACCGCAAGCAGCACTCCCGGACATGATAGATCACTCGTGCAGACAGTAGCACTACACCCTTCCAGTTGCAGCTCTCGGTGCTATTGCTGATAGCTGCCAAGTTATGACGCAACTGAAGATGCCACCAGGAAGTTCAACCTGCCTCGGTCAGGCCAAGAATCTTGGCGAATGGTGGGGACTACATGCTGCTGTTTCAGCAAAGTTGCACGTACGCATGCGCACACGGGGGCGCACGCACACACACACACACACACACACACACTTACTCCAAAGAGGCAGCAGTAGCAGCAGTACCCAAGCTATAACAGCAGCAGCCTCACCTCATCCTCATTGTCTAAGACAATGGATATCGGGTCGGTTTCTATGGATGGCATTACGACGACCGGCGGTGGAAGCACAATCACGTTGCAGTCGGGTACATCCGCAGACGATGCCATGAACATGTTCTGCAAAATGCGAGTGCCGGGTGGCAGGGACGGCTCTCTGGTTGAACGACACAGTACGTCAGAGCTCAGCAGCAGCAGCAGCAGCTGGTTGACGATCAGTAAAGTCTCAGCAGCAGCTGCATTTCTTCAGGAGCTCGGAGTAGTCGGAGCTCGACAGATGTTCAGGGTGCTGCAGCCCACATGCTGATCGCCTGCTCTTAGCCGTGCCCAATGAGTAATGTCGACCTACCACTGGTTACTTGGAACTGGCTGGCTGAAACTGTACCTACATCAGACTGCTCATCGCCAGGCCAGCTTCAGCTCGGCTGCATCCATCGCCCGTGGCTAGCCAGCAGATGTAGCTGGCCGAACAGGCTAGCCACCGACCCAGGGGCTCAAGGCAGGAATGCCACTCCAACTGCACTGCAGACTGGCACGATTGAGAAAGTAAGGGCTAGCCTTGCCAACTAGAGGAGGAGCAGTGACAGACGGGAGCAAGGTCAACCGGATCATGACCCCGACATACAAAGTGGTCAGGCTCCTAAGAAGCCACCAGTACTTGCCTGCTAGGCAGCTAGCTCCCTCCCAGCCACCCCTCTCAATGGCATGAGGCAGCAACTAGACTGTTCACAGCCCGACAGGCTATTCGACACAACACTGCAGCCTACATGTGTGTATGTGCACGAGTGTGAAAACACACACCTGCATGCATGAAAAACAGTGCAACAAAGCATGCAAGAGATCTCAACTTGTTGGCTTGAGTTTTGCTTACTCTTATTAGCCCAAATATAGTAAGATCATAATAATAATAATATAGTTGTATAGCACCCTCAGAGAACTAAATCTGTTTCTAGGCATTTTACAGATGCTATACAGAAAGAATTACCAAATGATTGGTGGTAAAATCCTCAAACATCAGGCGTAGTGTAAGCACGTGAACGACGAATCACAAAGACCCACTAAATGCTGTAATAAACAGGTGTGTCCTCCAGGATCTTTGTAGATGTTATTTCAGGGGACGTTATTATATGCGTCAAGAGTGAGTTCGAGGCTTTGAGAGCATACGAACTAAAGGCACCGTCACCAAATACATTGAGGTTCGTACGAGGTATAGCTAAAGGATTCGAGTCATAACAGGGGGGTTGAACTATTCTTGGTCTGGTGGGGGAGTAGTTCTGGCAGCTAGGCTGGAGCTTGAGAAAGGAGGGACCTAAAAGTGAGCGCCAAAATCTTGAATTCAACGCATTGCTTGACTGGGAGCCAGTGATGGTGGGCAAAAAGTGGTGCGATGTGGCAACTGCGATGCTCACGACAGACAAGCCTAGCTGCAGAGTTTTGCACCAGCTGTAAGTGCCTGATTGCATAGGCTAGTAGATCAACAAGCAGTGAGTTACAGAAGTCGAGACGTCACAAATGCATGGACCAGTTTAGATGCAGTATCCTTGTCTAAGCAAGCCGAATTTAAGGAATGCTATGCAGCTGAAAGAAGGCAGACTTGACTGTAGAGCTGATGCGGTCGTCTAATGATTGGAACAGGACACTTACACTACGTACAGATTCAACAGGAGATACGCTGGCAGAGCCGATTTTGAGCACTGTGTTTTCCCATTTATGAATCACACTTGTTTTTCTCATCATTCGATTTAAGAAAGTTTGCTGCCATCCATGCATGGATGTCATCAATACATGCAGCAAGCATGTGTGGAGAATTCGACATGCTCAAGGGCTGGGAGGGATCAAAGCATGGGTACAACTGAGTGTCATCAGACATGAAGTGAAAGCTTGGATTGTGCTTGACGATTACATTGCTAAGACAAAAAGTATAAACTGTGAAAAGAAGTGAACCAAGCACAAAGCCCATGGGTACTCGGCAGTTCAGTGGTTTCTATGATGATCTTTGTCCATTTGCACTAGCACTCTGGAGCTTCGCACTGAAATAGGATCTAAACGATTACAATGCAGTGTCAGCAATGCCCAGGCGAGATGAGCGGCATTAGAGAAGGCCTGGTGATCAATGGGATTAAATGCTGCCAAATGATCAGACAAAACAAGCCGAGAGACTTCAGTTAAGTCAGAATTTCTGCAATCGTTAAAAACACTCAAAGTAAAGCAGACTCTGTGGTGTAATTCACTCTGAAACCAGGCTGGGGCTTACTTGCTAGGTCTGAAGTTTCAATAAAAGGAGTTTAGGTAATCAGACACTATTTGATCAAGTGTTTTTAATAGAAAAGTCACTACAGAGACTAGGCAGAAGTTGCTTCTTTGTCATTTTTTTTTTAAATTAGAGGCCTATTACCAGCCTTTTTGAAAGACACAAGGACAAGACCTGAGGCTTAAGATATATTTATTATTTTACTTATGCATGGCCACAGCAAATCTATGCATTGCAGAAGTAGGTCAGTTGAAATAAGGTGAAGAGCTGGTTTGGCCCAATAGTTCAGGTGCTCGCCTCGATCAAGATCTGGCCAAGGTTGCGGGCTCGAGCCCCGTGGCATATGTGAAGCACCTGAACAGAGGAGATTAAGTTCTCTTAGGGTGCTATACAAATGAATTATATGTATATGTGTATGTGTGTGTGCGCGCGGGCACGCGCATGCGTGCGTTTGCCTGTGTGGTCGATCGGTTGATCGTACATTAGCATTTCTAGATCGTGCATCTGTGATTCAGCAATGTTTTCATAGAAGCTAGACTATCGCTAGGATAGATAGGTATGATCTCTAAGGGCCTATAAAATGCACAATAATACAGAGTTAATTTTACAAAACTGTGTCGTTTCTTGTTTCTCCTATCCGTAAGAGTGATGAGGCCAAATAGGCAATAACTAGTCAAAAAGCTGCTAAATTCCCCTTCCGTCAAGCGGTCACAACTACAGCCTACTACGGACGAACTAGTATCTTCAAAAGCTATACTGAGAATATTGTGAGCACTGCCAGTCAATTAGTGATTATTTTAAAAAATTCGTAAGATCACGAACTAAAAACTGCATGTCGAAAACCATCAGCAACCAGCCGAGTTGTTTTAAGTAATTGGGTAAACTTTGAAATTAAGTGCATCCACTTGTTTAGCAGTGAGGACAGGAACATGTGCTATGCGACAGCACACTTTCGATGACATTGGTCTAAGATCAATCAAGGTTATGAACTAGAAAGTTGGCAAATGAAGCTGTTGCTCTGCAGGTCCTGGGCAGTAGATCTCGGCACGTCCTGTGCAGTGACGATAACCTGTCCTGCTGCCGATTCTGGAACTTCCTTTCCAGCTGACCCTGAGCTACTTTTTCAATGCTAACAAGCACCTGCTGTATGGTCCTCATTACTGACTATTTGCTCTCTGTTTATGACGAGTTGAATCAGCCGATCTTTAATTGCTAGCCTCGAGCACTCACTAAACTCGATAGCTGGACTGGTATTGTATAAATTCGATGGAAATAGTATGGCATCCGTCGTGGAACAGCTGTAAATCCGAGAGATTAACCATACGACATTAAGCATGACCTTTCGATCCGGCTTGGAGCTGGACGTCCTACAGGTAAGCATGACCTTTCGATCCAGCTTGGAGCTGGGCGTCCTATAGGTCTGCTGGTCAGTGCAGTCAGGCGCTTAAAGTTGGTGCAAAACTATGAAGCCAGGCTAGTTTTTCGAGGGCATCGCAGTTGCCACACTACACGACGTCACCGACCTCCACTGGCCCCAATCAAGCAACGTATCGTCTTCAAAAAAATTTCCACTCACTTTTAGGCCGTTCCTTTGCTTGCTCCAGCCAACCCTTCTATGTGTAAACTACACCCTAATCAGGCTAGGCAAAGTAGGATTGTTTAGCTATGCTTCGAAAATACCTCAAATCCTTTCTAGACCGCACAATTTGGTTCGCATGCTCCAAAAGCCTGGATGCCACTCCCAACCGACGTCACGACATCACTGACTTGACGAGATTTCATAAGAAGCTAAAAACGTAAATGCTCCTCACAGCATTAGCTTGGTCATTACAAATTGCCTATCGTGTGCTCATGTGTGCTGATAGTGTGGATACTATCTCTAACCATATTGACATGCTCCATTTACAGCATTTGTAAAGTGCCTCAAAAGAGATTAAGTTGTCTGAGGGGGATATATAATTGCAATGTCATTATCATCATTATTTTAATGGTTACTTCAAAGCAGAGCGGTGACATTAACTTGAGCAATCCACGGTAATGAGCACCACCTGTGCCTACCGAGTGAGATCAAGACAACACCAGCTGTTGTGAAATGCCTCATTTGAGAGAACACGGCCTACAGCCAGAGCCATGCAAGGAGCCCAGCTTGTAACCTGCTTGACGAGGTTTCTAGGGGCCAGCCGACCACTTGTCGGTCCCATCCGGCTCACTTTCGTTTCCAGGAGACAGGAGAAAAACTCACGGACTCAAAACTGTGCACGCGTCACAATGAGAGCAGCCTTCCAGTCGACGATATGGATGGGGATGGACTAGGAAGCTGCAGCTGCGTGCGACAAGCACGGCCACCCACCCCCCACCACGTGACCTACTCTGTCTCTGCAGGCAGCCATCACCAGAGGCATCCTCACAGTCCGAGGACATCCTCGAACGGCCCTGCTGGGACTGCCAGCACCCAATCGCTGCCTGTTGCCATCAGTTGCAGGGCATAGCGATCGAGGCCGCAGTTCCTTACCTGACTGGCGATGCGGGTGGCCACCACTCGATGACCCGGCTCCTCGAGTGGCTGCGGCATAGCAGCAGCGGCTGCAGCAGGCGTGGGAGAGCAGGGTGGTGGTGGGGCACCCAAGCCGAAGGATGCCACCGAGTTGGAACGGCGAGTTAGTCTGAACTCGAACCGCCGCTGGCCACCCACGGACTGAGACGTGGGCGACGCTGAGCCGCTGGATGGCGCAGGCAGCTCCAGGCTGGGCAGTGCATGCCAGCCGGCCGGAGCCTGCAAGGAGAGCAGCAGAGCGCTTGCAAACGAGAGCACCCGATCAGACCGAGTCAGCCGCTGCTGATGTTCCTGCTTCGGCGAGCTGAACTCAGATGGAAAGAACAAACACACCGCCACAGGCTTCGGACCAAACTTCCCTGAGATCGCCGGACAATCAAAAAGATAGATTGGCAGATCAGAGGCAGTGACCTCCATTCCAGGAGATAGCGGCCCCAGTCATCCATGCATCACAAAGGCAGCAAATATAAAACCGATCGCCTATTTTTCCCATCGATATTCCCCATAAACAAAAAAGACGTCTTGTTACCCAATACAGAGCAACGGCAGAACATCAAGTGAGCCCAGGCTACCAGCAGGAAAACGGCAGCTGAGACTTGCAAGTGGCCAAAGCACAGAGACCCTCTAGATCAGTGTCACGACTGCTAGTCTCGATAGCAGCAACGAGTTAAAGCAAAGACTTTACTTGTAGACTTTCCTAGCGAGCCTTCAGACATCTCTAGCCTTTGGGAATAAAGATTGCTAGGCTAGGCTGTTTCAAAGGTATGTAAGTGCTTAGAGTAGGCCGATCAATTTCTTAAGCTCTCTGGCTTCCCACGTAATAACAGATTTCCTAAACAGTCACTAGATCGGCTTTTGACTTGAAACAAGAGACTTCCGGACGCGGATCTGAGTTCTAACCAGTCTTGAGGGAATCAATGACTAAGGACTAGTCAAGTAGTCAAACTACCACTAATAGCTGACTGTCAGGTCAACTTTGTTCCGGAGTCAACCAAGTTCCGGGTTCATCCCAGACACAACAGAAGCCGATCAAGCTTGCATCGGAATAAGTTCTCGTGCATAGTGTAACCCTTTCTTGCAGCTATAATTTATAGTAAGGTGGCCTGCAACAGCTTGAATCTGAACCACTCTTGATGTGGAAAGAGGAATCAGGGAGACAATCAGCTGAGTATCTGATGACTTTAGCCTCGACTGGGACATGTTCACCCCACAACCCAAAGCTACATACTACTCATATTTGAGTAAACCTGGTAACAGGAATTGGAAGACGAGACTGAAAGGTGGAAGCTAACAAAAAGGTAAAAAGAAAAAACGTTGATTCCTAAAGCAAAAACCAGAATGTGGTGCCCTAAAGATATAAGCTCCGTGTGAGCCTGAAACAGCTCACTTGAAAGTATAGCTACAAGACTGCTGAAAGAAAGAGCTGCAGCAGATACGAAATTCGCCCATACAAAACCAAATTCTCAATCATAATTGAGAATGACACGCAGTTTGCCAGTGGGTGTGCAGAGGAAGGCGCCTGCTTACCAAAAACAACTTCACTTCAAGGTACATGCATAAGACTTCTGACCATCCAGCTCTTGCTCGCATTGCCCAGTTGGAATACGGTCAAGAACTCGTAACGATGAGCAGCTAGATCACGTGATTCTCGGATTGGCAAAAACCGACTGCCCTCGGAGCAGGCTTACTACATAAAAGAACACCTCATTCGGAAGCTCGCGGACGGACACTGTCGGGCAGGCTGCTCCACCAGTTTGCAAGCTCTACACACAGCCATATTGGATAGCAGCTCTCGGATAGGCATGGTGCTAGCACCTGCCTAATTACAGCCTTATCCGAAGCTTAGCTTAGGTAGCAATGTGCACTTCACCTTCCAACAAGACGGCTTGCTCGGGTTATGAGCTCTACTGGTAAGGAACTCGTTCAGTGCACATCGTAGCAGCACTGACGGCCATCGAATGCATCACAAACCCAGCATTTGTCCCAGTCAGCTTTCACTTTGCAGCAAGGAGCTCGCCTTTTTTGTTCCGTTTCGCCTTGCGTGCTTGCCGGTGCATGAGCCAGAGCATTCCACTAGCCGGAGAGAGGTCATGGTAACCGTGGACTCACGAGCCACCGTGTAAAAATATAGCTGTCGATTCTAAGGAGCTTACATTTGATGCAACAGGCTAGTCGGAGCAGCCCTACCAGGCAGACACAAAAAGTCGGCAGATCCCACAAAACTGTCTGGTCTCAACAATATTCAATCACTGCAAACTACTTTGGCCAATGAAAAAAACATCTCGACTCCAGCTCCTCTTAAGACCTGACCGCCGCTCCAATTTTGTTCGTCGATATTTTCGCAATTCGCACCCTCCTGTCGGGGCACGACGAACCGAACACGCACAGGGTTTTGCGCTATCGAGCACATCTGGTAGGGCTCGAGTCGCAGTGTGACCTGAACTAGTAGGCGTGTCGATGGCAAAATCACCGACGCCAACGTCAGAGGCAACTGGCACGCAAAAGCTGCAGCATCAGCAAGCAAGCCGACAAAAAACGTATTTTCGAAATGAAGCACAAGGGGAACACAAGGACTCACCTCGATCAAAGATGCTGCATTTCCTGAGAGGCTAGTTCCCGAATGCAGCTGGTTGGCGGCGGCCAGCAGCTGCTGCTCAACGCTCTCCAGCGTTTTCTTGGCTTCTGTCCACCTGTCACTGTTTTTCTGGGTTTTATTCCTGGCAAACTCTGCCTTGGCACGCTGCAGTCGATGCGAAAACAGACGGGAGTATTCGCGTTGCACGAGAAAGCTGGCAATGCAGGCAAGCTCAGCAGTTCAGTAGCAGCATACCACAACTTCAGCGCGTCTAGGGTCACGGCCGTTTGCAGGGCAATAGCACAACCAAACTAACAACAGGTCAGCGTTCACAAGCCAAGACCCAGCGTTCAAAAAGCAGGTGCGACTAAGCAGACAATGTGCGCCCCATATAGCCCTACTAGTACTTTTATTTAATCTAGCAGATATCAGAATCGGCAGCAGCACGAACTGGCTTTGCTGAACGTACAAAGCTGTTAAGCCGCACAAATGACAAGGGGCTGAGAGTGTAAACTGCTTCACGCAGCAGCCCTCACGGCTTCTAATTTATTGCAAAGAGTACTAGAACGTGTCTGCATGCAGCATCTCTGAATGCAATATCTGTGTGAGTGCATACATGCATCTTTCCGAAAGCAGTTGCCTTGCACAGACCACAGCCAAACATTGTGTCACTCGTTCAGCTGCAACCAATAAAGATTCCAAGTTTTTTACTTCAGATTTTTGCAGTGCAAGCTGAGCACCAGAGCAGACAAAAGCATCCAACAAAGTCTAGCAGGCTGAGAAAGCCCGGCCCAGAGTGTGTCACATCCATGTGTAGGCACATTCGCGAGCACTCTCACAGACACGTCCTCGCAACTGCACACAGCCGATGAAGCAGTGCAGAATGTGGCCACGGAGGTGAAGGCCACTTGCTCTCCCTCCTCCATCCTCCATCCTGTGTGTGCACTATTCCAAAACCTCTCTCGTCTTTTCTTTCCATTCAGCACGTAAAGGACTTTCGATAAATACTCTTGCTGGGTGGTTTCCTTAATGGCTGCACAAAGCAAAAGGTAATGACAATTAACGACAACATTCGTCTGCTCACAGCTTGCTGCAAAAGCTTGGGAGTGAATCAGAAATCCAAGACTTAAAGACGTTTGCTAATTAATACATTTTGAGACTCGCTAGCAATAGCCGTGTACTTTCGATTGAGGAATGGCCATTCTGCATGACATGCGAGGATGTAATAGCAGTTCACACATTTACTAAGGCAGCCTGACCAGACTGCTGCAGCTCCGAAAGACAGCGACCACGGTCCACTATTTACCTTGTGAACAAATTAACCTTCAACGAGAAGTCACTTTCCTGTGTCATGTCTGCTTTGTCTGCCATGTGATCTTAACCGCCGGTACTTGCAATCCCGGGCTCTACATCAGTAAGCTCAAATGAATTGTCACAAGCCTATGACATCGGCTGCTTCATTTGTAGCAAAGGACTTTGGTTCAGAGGCTATCGCGTTTGTCGTGTGTGTGTGTGTGTGTGTGTGTGTGTGTGTGTGTGTGTGTGTGTGTGTGTGTGTGTGTGTGTGTGTGTGTGTGTGTGTGTGTGTGTGCGTGTGTGTGCATATGTGTGTGTGTGTGTGCATATGTGTGTGTGTGTGTTATATATGCACTTTTATGTTTACCCGTGTGCATTACAGTAAGTACCTGTATGTACAGTGTATGTAAAATGTCTAGAAGAGATTTGCCTTGTGATGATATTTTGTATCCTTATTAATACTACTACTATTGCATTTACTACAATAAAGGTATCGTTAAATTTAACTACTTAGAGAAAGATTAGCTTATTCAACTGCCTCATTTATTAATCGGCAGACGAGCCTTTATAGTCATCACTGCCACTTCAGTGAGCAATACCAGAAAACCAGAAATTACTTTAGCTAAGGCTTCTCAACCCAGACTGTTTCAGATGCATCACGCACAGGTTATCGAGATTGTACTTTGCTATAAGTGGTGACAGTACTTAATGCAGGAGCACTTTGTCAGACCAAATCGATAAATACCATCGTTGACTTCCCTTGCAAGCAAAATGTGTGGGTAGTAGAATAGCTACAGAGCACCAGCAGATGAGTGAAGCCCTCACTAGGAGGAAGAGTTTGGAGAAATATTTTGGAAGGTTAAACCATAAATGTATTAACCAAAAACAAACTATTTCCGAGAAGTTCGTAGGCTACATACTGAGTAGCAATTTCAGGTGGAAACAAGAAACAGTGTGGTCTCCCTAGAGTGAAAAATAATAAGTGATCAAGACGATATGATTATAAAAATGCAAGACTTGGATATTTTTTCAGAGAAAAGTCTTGCTAAGATGTTTTTCCAGACGAGGCCAAGCAAAAGAGACATTATTCGAGGCTATGCCAGCAAATTACGTTCCCCGGGATTGCTGAGAATGAACACATGACTTCCTAAAAGAAAAAAGAATCGAGACGGTGCCCACTGACACTTGGCTGATTTGAATTTTGTGAACTGGTGAATCAACGTTAACCATTTTCGTCCTCTTAGGGTGAAGCAGCTTAAGTGAAGAAGTGTATAAATGAAAAACTTTCCAAGATGCCTGCCCTCAGATGTTACAATTCTTGGATGGAGTAGTGCTGGTAGGCGGCTGCACCACAGTAGCTTGTACCGAAACTCTCTTCATATCGCAAGAGATATACTGAAGCAACGAAACACTTATACATCTTAAAATGTTGGCATTCTTGGCACGATAGCTCCATAATTTTAGCAGGAAGCATGACATTGATCCAGAGTACACGTTCGGTTAGTGATAAAATTGTACAACAACAGCGGGAATCGCTGGTATCCTCCTCTGGCTAGACTACCAAGCATTAGCCATAAGTTGAACCCATTGAAAACCTAAGACGAAAAGTGTAAAAAAGCTGTCGACTACTCGCAGCACTTCAATGTGTCTTTTTTGATACTCTTTGCACGTACCAGAGCAATATCGCAGCTTTCAATGGGTTGCTAGCCTGAGACCCTGGAGATTGGTTTCACTGGTTTTCATTGGTCTTGGCAGCCCTTGTGTTTTGGCAGTTTTGCTGGGCTATGGACTGCAAGCAATTGGTCCTAAGGCTAGCTTCTTTGCAAGTATCAAGCTGCTGAGCCGAGCAGAATGCCAGCTACTACCCACATATTTCGTCGAATGGCAAAAGATTGGTGAGATACCGAGCCAACATGGTAGACTACATCTTCGAAAAGGCTGTCCGAGTATCTTCATGAGTCTTCAGTCTACAGTTAGCAAGGCAATTACTAACGCATCCATTTTTAACCGGCCTTCGTCAAACCCTTGGCTGTCACACCGTCGACCAAGGCATGGTACTGCCAATCAGCTGCATTTGACTAAGGATTGCAATTTCTTGTTGGAACGATTGAGAACAATGGTAGTTCTGGCAGATTAGGCTCCGGCAAATTTCGGATTGTCCTCCTCCGATCATGGTCGATCCATGTCGTGCTGTGGCCACGCCTCATCTAGCAGACCAGCCTCTCCTGAGTCCCACATGGGTCTGTTCTCGGTCTTCTACTGTTCTTTATTTTTAATAAACTACTCGGAAAAGTGTTTCGGACCCATGGCAACGGCTATCCCTTTTATGCTGATAACCAACGGCTTTATTTGTCATTAAAACCATGAGAATCAGATGCAGCAACTGATAAACTGGATGCCAGTCTTGGAGAGATTTGATCCTGGAAGTTGGCCGATATTTTCAAACTAAACTATTATTAAACTAACTCCTACTCATAGGATACACAAGGGTTTGGCTGGGCTTCGTAGAAGACTTTGCTCGCCTAAATGGTTCGATAGTAATCAAGTGCTCTAAATTTGGGTGCAATCTCTGACAACTGGCTAACGCTTGAAAGCTTTATAAGGAAGACCCCTTCCACAGCTAGCCGTCACGTTCAATCCCTGTCTAAGATTAAGGGCTGTCTACCAAGATGACTTGCTAAAAATCTTACTTGCTCTCTGGTTATTCTACTTATCCTGACTGTTGCTACATATTTATAGCGCTAGCATGTGCACATAACAGAAAATTAGGTGTTGACCTGTCCCGTGGTTTACGACAGTGACAGCCCCACGACTCCACGAAGGCAGACATGGTGAGACCAAATGCTTACACAAGCAATAACCTATGACGATGACAAGCATTTCCACCTGCACAAGGGCCGCATGCGCCTTACTGGCGAATTCGGTCTTACCTCTTCATCCTCTTTAGCTTGGTCCACCATTCGCCGAAGATTAGAGATTCTTTCTTTTGCAACAGACTGCTCTAACTCAGCCTACAAGCAACGGGGAGTGATAATCATAGCCTGCCCTAACTGGAGCTATGATAGATTGACAGGCAGCAACTAGCCCGAGAGAAAAAAGGCTGCTAAGCGACTAAACCAGTTGCTTGTCGACCGAAGGTAAAGTACTAATAGAAAAAGAAAAAGTCATTTAATCAATGGTGACAGGGCCAGCCGATGAGCAAAGTGGGTCGGTCTGCTCACCCAATACAGTACCTGAGCATGTTCAGCGAATATTATTATTAATAATCATACACTTGATAAAGGGCCCTCAGAAAACTCAATCTGTTTCTAGGCGCTTTACATTTGCTGCAAAGGAAATACGATCAAATGGTGAGTGGTATCATTCTTAATAATTAACATAACTAACATGATTAGGGGTGACATGCACATAGTCAGCATGCAAGTATGGTTAGTGGCAGCAAGCGACAGTGTCAGCACGCATAAGCACATAGAGGACGAATCACAAGGACCCATTAAATGCTGTCATAAATAGGTGTGTTTTCAGTTTCCTTTTAGATGTTGTCAAGTCAGGGGATGTCGCAGCGGAGTCGGGAGTGAGTTCCACACTTTGGGAGCGTATGAACTAAATGCTGGGTCTCCAAAGGATTTGAGGTTTGTACGAGGTATAGCTAAACAGTTAGATTCCAAAAAGCAGGTGGTACTATGCTTGGCCTGATGGGGGAGTATATCTGAAAGATAGGCTGGAGCCATAGAATGAAGAGACCTAAAAGTGAGCGACAAAACCTTGAAGTCAATCCGTTGCTTGACTGGTAACCAGTGCAGGTCGGCGAGAAGTGGAGTAATGTGGCAACTGCGACGCTCACGACAGACAAGCCTAGCTGCAGAGTTTTGCACCAGCTGCAATCGCCTGATCGCACATGCTGGTAGGCCAGTAAGCAGTGAGTTGCAGAAGTCGAGACGGGATGTCACGAATGCATGGACCAACTTAGATGTGGTATCTTTATCTAACCAAGCCCGAATTTTAGCAATGTTATGTAGCTGAAAGTAGGCAGACTTGACTGTGGAGCTGATGTGGTCGTCTAACGAAAGGTTACTTTGGAACATGACACCTAAGTGTCGTGCAGATTCCACAGGAGATAAGCTGGCAGAGCCGATTTTGAGCGCTAGCCTTTCTAATTCTGAATCACACTTGGTTTGCCCATAACTAGTAAGTTAGTTTTATCATCGTTTAATTTTAAAAAATTTGCCGTGATGCAAATTTGCCATGCATGCATGGCAAATTTATGTCATCAATACATGCAGCAAGTGAGTTGAGAGAATTTGAGGTGCTCGAAGGCTGGGAGGGATCAAAGCAAAGGTACAACTGAGTGTCATCCGCATAGAAGTGATGGCCTAGACTGTGCTTGGCAAACACATCGCCAAGAGGGAGAGTATAAAACATGAAAAAACCAGACCAAGCAGAGAGCCCTGAGGTATGCCATATTCCAGGTGTACCTCGGATGATCTTTTTCCATTCACATCAATACTCTGGAGTCTCCCATTGAGATAGAACCTGAACCTTTGCAGGTCAGTGCCAGTGATGCCCAGGCGAGATGAGAGGCACTAAAGAAGAACTTGGTTATCGATAGTATCAAAAGCTACCGAAAGATCAAGCAGATACTCTACCTATGTCTGCATTCCTAAGTAGGTCGTTGTACACCCGAAGCAATGCTGACTCTGTGCAGTGATTAGCTCTAAAGCCAGACTGGAACTTACTAGCAAGGTGTGAGGTTTTGATATATGAGTTCAGCTGGTCTGCCACGACCCGTTCCAGTGTCTTTGATAGGAATGGTAGAAGGGAGACTGGGCGGTAGTTGCTCAAGTTCTCTTTGTCTAGTGTTGCTTTCTTGAGTAGTGTCCTGACTACAGCTTTTTGAAAGGTGCTGGGACATGACCTGAGGCTAATGACATATTAATGATGTTAGTTATGCATGGCTGCAGCAGATCAATGCAACATAGGAGCAGAACAGTGGGAATATGGTCCAAAGGACTTGTTATCTCATGTGATTGGGATATGCACTTCAGGACAAGGTCACGAGTGACCTGCTTGAATGTAGACATTGAGGTGCTGCGAGGAATCAAAGGACAGCATTCTAGGGGAGATTCTGCCATCGCAGGGATGAACTCCCTGATCTTGTTCATCTTCTGGACAAAGCTAGAGAAGCGATCTGCTAGATCATCACAGTGATCATCCGGTAAGGAGCTAACCAGGGAGCTGTTGGGCAGATGGTTGATCGGACATCATCATTTTTGGATTGTGCACCTGCGATTCAACAATGTTTTTATAGAAGCTAGATTTGGCATCTGCTAGATCGATTGGTATGATCTACAACAGCCCTTGTATGCCAGCCGATGGACAGTCAGTCCTGATGTTTTGTATGCTTTTTCAAGCTTGCACTTAGTAGACCTAGCTAGCTCAATGTCTGTGGTAAACCATAGGTCATCTGAGTGAGGGCACACAGTGGGCTTAGTGAGAGGTGAAAACTCGTCAAGCGTTCGGCTAGTTCAATAGTGTAGCTATCTACCAACGATGACCGGTCGGAAGGGGGACTGAGCAGCAGAGCCGAGGCAGATATTCTCGCACGGACAGCATCGATGTCAAGGGTCTTGAGGTTTCTCGATTTACAGGTGATTTTAGAGGAGGGGAGGAGAGCACACATTGTAGACTGAATGAGATCTGCATGCGGCCAGACAAGCAGGATTTGGTAATAATTGGTGATGACAAAGTGCAGTTGCATGAGAAAATTTGGTCGAGTGTGTGACGCTTTATGTGAGTAGCGCCATGCACATGTGCCACAAGAGACAACGAGTCAGCCAATGCTTGGAATTAAGTGCTGAAGGCATGAGATAAGTTATCAAAGTGAATGTTGAAATAACCCATAACTAGGAAGGATCGATTTCTTGCACACAGAATCGAAATGAGATCGGAGAAATCTCAGATAAAGGAGGATTTAGTAACCAGGTGGGCGATAGACTACTACCGCCACCATCGGTAGCTTGTTTTCGGGTGAAATCAGGACGATCGATTCGAAAGACTGCTTCGAGGGTACTGCAAATGGCTTGAAGTTTTAATTCGGGCGTGTGATAATAGCAACTCCGCTTCTGGTTTTGATTGATCTAGGGGTGCGAAAGAATGAGAAACCAGTCGGGGTAGCGTCTTTTAACTGTCGGACAGTTTACCGATTGTAGGTAAGTTTCAGTCAAGGCGAGCAGGTCATGGCCATTTTCAGAAATAAGGTCGCTTATCACTAGATAAGTTATCAAAGTGAATGTTGAAATAACCCATAACGAGGAAGGATCGATTTCTTGCACACAGAGGTTTACTGCGCAGTGAGAGAAGACTCCAAAGACAAGCGATAAGTTGGGCCGCCGAAGTTATAGAAGGCCTAATGCACTAAGTTAAATTCACAGTGATGCTTGTGGGGGAGCATGCTGAGTGGTTCGAGACAATGCTAGGAATACCAAACGAGCTGGTACTCAGCTCGAAGTTCCTGCCAAACGAGCAGTGTCTAATCTGGCGGCCCCGGCACCGGGGTGGCTCCGGGGTGCTTTTCTTATGTTAATGAATAGATCATAAACAAGGAACTCATAGCCGAATACGTCTGAACCAGCAACACTCACAAGTAAATCGTCCTCTACCAAGGCCTGACAGCAGCACATCCACACGATGAAAGAGGAAAGAGTAGCACAGAGTCCAGCATGCTTTTTTTGATCAGCAGCGTGGACATTGCCGACATTTCATTTGCATAGTGTTAGGCTTTAAGGAGCAACTACTGTGCTGGCCAAAGCATGCAGAAATCAAAGGCCTGCGAAACAAGAAATGGGAAGAAAAAAATTGAGTTTTCACCTTGGGCATGATACAAACCTGAAACAGTAGGCTTTACATACCAATTTCGATTATGAAGCTACAGATGCTACTAGATGTGTCACTCTTAACACTGGGCTTTAAGCTCTTTCTGGCTCCAAAAGCAACTTATATGTCGAAGACAGCCCTGGGGTCACGTGAGTACTCCTCACTCCATAGGACACAACACATTCAGCTCCGATGCTCCAAAAGCCTGGAACTCACCACTAACTTCACATCACCTTCTGACTGGTGACGTTTAAGCTAAAAACCTCCCTGCTCCACACAGCCTGTTTTCCATTCTCGTAATTTGTCCTTCAAATGTATTGAGCATGCTGAAATTGTACCTTTTATAACAAGGGTCATTCTGCCGACGGTCTGAGCACCGATAAAGAATTTCGCCTCGTGTGGGAAACTATCCCAGAACCAATATGTTACTGGTTTAGTGCTCTACTAATTGAGTTGTCAAGACTACTCACGAATCGGCACCTAACACCTTAGGCTCTAAACTCTTGGCTTTAAATTTTGCACAAAAATCCGGTTGTACTGCGTGAATGAGTTTGACATGTTCGAAGGTAGGAAGGAATTTAAGCACAGTCACAGCTGTGTGCTATGTGAATAACAATGAAAGCAGTAGTCAAGGGTCAGAATGCCAGTGTTATATATTAAATTGACTCGCAAGTAAGTATCCTATGTATCTACATATTTCCATCTAAAAAACCTGTGACAAATGTGACGACTAAAAGTGATAGCCATGCTGGCCTTTTTTCTACAGTGCAGTCCAACCATGTGTAGGTACATCCGGTACATCAGAACCGAATCTCATCTAGATTAAGTCAAAAATGCGATAAACATAGCTGAATTAGGAAGGCAGTTGGAGAAGTAAATAAAATAGCAACGAATTAGCAGTGCAGAGTGACGGAAAATTACTGACCGAGTGGGCAGTATAAAAAAAGGTAGATCATTGTACTAAGAAAATGTTTCAAGTAAGTCATTCAGTTCGGCTCCTACAGAGCAAATGTATCTGCCGCCAACAGGCTGTAAGGGGGCAGTCAATTTGCTGTCCTGAGTAGGACGAACAGCACTAGTACAGCGAGAAATTTCTTCAATTCATCTTTTCTTCACCGGGTACGTTTGCTATGGTACCTGTGAAGTGAGTACTTGGGCTCAGGTCAAAATTTGCCGACCTCAGACTGAAGCTTCTATTCGTGACCAGCCGGTAGCTGTACGAAATGGATAAGAAAATGCATGAGTTCCACAGTCGGGATCCCGTGCATTAGCCAACTAAAGTCCTGACAGCCAGGGATCATCAATTAGGATGGTCGTCCCATACAAATATCACGACTGCCCACTGGCAAATCAGGCAGCTGAAACTGCTCTCCAGCATGAAGAGCCAAAATCGATGCATCCCATTTATCTGCCCCAATCTTTTGCCTGTCCAAATACCTAATTCGACGTCTGTAATTCGTCCTAGGTGAACTTAATCTCTATCCAGGCACATTACTTTCCCTGCAAGAGGATCAATACCGAAGGAATGGCAGCATGCAATATATCAAGAAACGAATGCAAATAAGTACTATGCTTGGCCTAGCATGCTAAAGCACACGACACCGATGGCAAGTGGTTAGTAATAACTCTAGCTAGAGCCATGCACTAATTATGCATATGCATGCACACAAAGCACGCTGGAACAAAAAGCAGGCGAGTACACAGGGACGAAAGGGAAGCTGGCAGAAAAAGATACGCCATTAGCCGAGACTTGAAAGATACAAGGTCATTTCAGGTAGCGATCGTAGCAAGAAGTAAGTTGCGATGACCAAAAGGTTTCAATTTAATGCAAGGGATGGTGAGATGACCAGGTCCTGAGGAGTGGGTGATTCGAGTGTACACTTGCTGGCTTGCTGTGACGTGTCGAAAAAATATGTAGAACCACAGAGCACCTTAATTATGGTGGCCAAGTTCACAGGAAGGGGAACTGGTGGGTGGCATAGCTGTCGATGGCAAGCACGTGCACGGATGAAGTGTGCCATCTTTAATGAAATGTCCATCAGACACAGCAGCCTGTACTATTAGTGGTACTCGTAATGACAAGCAATGCCAGCACAGTATGCCTGCAAGCCACACCAACCGAGCAGGCCAGCATGCCTGCAGGCTGTATCTACTGAGCAGCCGCAACAGCAGCAGCCCTCACCGACACGGCAATGGGATCCGTGATGACCTTCCGCAGAGGAGACTTTGAGGAAGGAGGCACTTCGACAAACTTTTGTGCAGAATCTGCCGGCTTTCTCAGCAATGTCAGCGCCACAGAGGAGCTCGCTATCAAAAGGCAAACAGTAGAATAGTCGCTTCGGCTTTCATGCACGCCTTCTCGGTAAACTAGCACCAATTGCACCCCATGTCATGGTAGAGCCTCGAATCTCGGTCAGCAGCAGCTGGTTACGACTAGATGTCACCAGTGCGCAGCTCAATGAGTGCAGGTGAATGGTGGCAGGCTTGTGATTCCCAATTCAACCGACACACGCAGTGAGCAAAAGAGCGCATACAGACATAGGAGGTGAGGAGAAAGTGAGCGGAGAGAGAGAGAAGACAGACAAACAGAGCAAATGAGAAACCGATAGAAGATCAGAGAAAGATTGACAGATGAATAGACGATTCGCCTCTGTGTGCGTAACGAGGCAAAACATTGAGGTGCTACACAGGCACACTCTGGAACAAGAACAGTTCGAAAATACAAGGACCAAGAAAAACGGCAAAGAGCAACAAACACAATCCCTGGGAAGGTACGCACACGAAATCAGCCCAGTGGTATGCAGCTCCTGCCTCGAGGGGCTGCCACCAGTGAGGAGCTGGTATCCAATCAGCAAGCTAGAAGCAGCGCCATGCACGATTTTAGGCCCTGGGAAGTAAGCCGTGTGGTCAAACTAATTTGCTCACAACTGCTTATTAAAACAAAGGTTAGAATTAATGGACTAAAGGTGAGTGTCTTGATGGCTCGCTCAGTGGAGGGCTAGCTAGCACCTGCTGTCAAGTGTCAAAGAGACAGATATTAGTTTCTCAGGCTCTGCAAACATGTACATCACATACAAATCCAGAAAATGCTTACTGACTAAGAACTTCGGGAAGTCCGCCGAAAGTGAACAGCTACGCCCTTGACGGCCGGCTGCTCTGATACAGTGTCCTCAATAAAGCGCATCCACTGGAAGAAAGCAGCCTTGTGTTCTGCAGCAAGCAGGGGTCCACGATGGGGCATACACGGCTGGCTAACTCGAATACACCAGACAAAGGTCTCGCGGCTACAGAGAACCCACTTACACAGCTCATACGGTGTACAAAAATTGAGCCACCATTGAACGTGGCACAAGGGCTACCTACCGAGCAAGTGACAGCACCATCTAGTAGTGCATAAAGCTCACTTTTAGGTCTCTTCATTCTATGGCTCCAGCCTATCTTTCAGAGATACTACCCCATCAGGCAAAGCATCGTACCACTCGCTTTTCGGAATCCAACAGTCTAGAAATACCTCGTACAAACCTTAAATCCTTTGGAGACCGTGCATTTAGCTCGTATGCTCCCACAGCCTGGAACTCCCTCCCGACCTGCATCAGAACATCCCCTGACCTGACCACATTTAAAAGAAACTTAAAAACATACCTATTTAGGACAGCATTTAGTGGGTCCTTGTGATTCGTCCTCGATGTGCTTATGCGTGCTGACACTGTTCATGCTGCCACTAACCACATTTGCATGCTGACCCAGTGCATGTAACCCCTAACCATGTTATTCATTTTGTTTGTTTTTCAAGCATGATTTTACTTACTATTCTATTGCGTATCACTTTGCAGCAAATGTAAAGCGCCTAGAAAGAGATTAAGTTCTCTGAGGGCGCTTTATCAAGTGCAATATTATTATTACTATAAAGCACAACAATCCTCCTGGAATTTTGGAGCAAACAGCCTCTTTCTAAACGATCCCAGCAGCTGTGTGTCGGCCAGCTCTCATCGCAGGTGCCCTCAGTACAGAGTGCTGCCAAAGCAGCCTAACCACTGTTGGCTACATTTGAGTGCATACAGCATAACCAGTGCTTCATAAGAATGACGAGCAAGCAGGCGTATGCAGGCATGCTGCACAGGTGCCTAGAGGCCAATGCTTGCTGATCCTTTCATGCATCCAGGCTGAGCATGTGGAAACCAGATCCTAAGCACAACTATATGAATACATGCACATCATAGCTGTGTTAGCATGTTCACAAACGTGTACACGAACGCACGAACAAATGTCTGAGGAGATATGTGTGCACATTGCGTGAAAAGCAGGGTAATGGAGTAAAATGCAATGTCTTTATCGTCGGAAGCCATGCTAAATCCATCGTAGCTGCACCCTTTACACCATCGGATTGCAATCTTTGAAGCCCTCAGTGTAATCTGAGCTTTGCCCTAAAGTCTTAGCCCGGTGGAAAGGTCTTCACACTTCACGACCCAGGTCGCGGGTTCGAGTTCTGCAGTCGGCAATCCTTTGTTGTCCACTCCCAGCAAGGAGGTGATAGCCACCACAAGTTTGGCTCTTTGCTAGCTATTTAAATGAGGCTGCTGAGTCAGGCTTCACCTTATCTTCACTTTTACTTCACCTCTCTGAGCAAACATCCCGAGAGTATGCACCGCCAATGTCGTCATCTACCATACTTAAAAGCTGTCCGCTGCTATGAAAAGCTGACACGGCCATGCAGCCACGGTGGATCTCATCGTTTCACAGGGTGGCAAAGACCACAGATTCTGCATATGATAATGATTATGGGGGGAATTGGATTTCTCTTCTTGCATTCATGGTTCAGCACGAACAAGAAGCTAGCACACACTGCACACGCAGCACGAATGAGTCGGTCCTCGTGTCAACCCTCTGCTTCCTTGCGCCAAAGATCAGTGCAGCTCATGGTCCACGACGGCTGGCTGCCAGCACAAAGCTCTACAGTTCGAACTCGGCATAAAGTAAGGTGCATTGGCATACCGGCATGCTCAACATGCACTCTAGTCACAGGCACGATGCCACTTCATGGGTTTGAAATGTGATATATGACAAGGCATATAAGCAAACTAGAAGAGTGTTGCGTACACACAGCATATCGGACCACTGAGATTGGACCATCCTAAGGAAGAATACCAAGCTACTGCTGCATCACATCATCGCCCCATATCACTGCTGAGCACCAGCAGCAGCACTATTCTGACAGACGCAGACACACGGGCCACGCTCCACTCTGCACACTATTCCTCCAGCTACTGTTAAATCTTGGCAATAGAAATCCAGGCGGTGCCGACAGTGCTCGACAAGCAGCAAGGCAGTAGCGACTTCTTCTAATCTCGCGTGAGACAGTATTAAGCTGGTGAACTCGCTGGGGCTGGCACACATTAAGAGTACTAATCACTGTGCTCATTCTCAGCTTTACATCTATCTACGGGTAACATTAAGATGCATCCTAGAGCGGCTGGCATTCAGGAAACCGAGCATAACTCGAAAGCAACCGTCTTAGGTCAGCTGTATTCGAGTATCAGAGTCTTCATAATTTCAATTCTCTATCCTACCAGCGCTCACAATGCGGCAATCAAAGCAAGCTTTGAGAACAGACTGCAACAGCTCTTGGCAAGCCAGGACCAGGCAACCAATAAACGTGTGGGCCAACAGCCAAAACTTGTGCGCACCGCTACACGGTGCTGTCATGCACTCTTTCCTCTGACAGCAGTAGTGCATGACTCACTGCTCTTGCAAGTTGAATCCGGGCTTATTCTGCCCAAGACGAGCTTCATAACAAGTGCCTCGCTCCAGCCAACAGCTACATCGTGAGAATCACTAAAATTCTTACTTAAGGAAGCAGATTTTAAGATTGCCTTGCTTAGTCTATGGAGAAATGGGTGGATGGATAGAAGGATGGACTGATGGCCGGATAGAGAGGCTTATGTTTATTAACCACTCGGAAAAACAAGAACATCAGGAGGCTATTTGACTGACTGGAAGGTGTCCTTGCACTAATTGTCGAGCTGGTTTGGTCCAGCGGTTAAGGTGCTCGCCCCGACCAAGGTCTGGCTGAGGTCGTGGGCTCGAGCCCCGAGGCATACGTGAAGCGCCTGAATAGAGATTAAGTTCTCTTGAGGCGCTATACAAATGAATAATTTTTTTACTAAACGTCTGAGTAAGTGATTGTTCGTACACGTTTGGGATACCAACAGCAGGCATACCTTGCAACAAAGCCAAAGTGGATATCCATAGTTGAGGCAGAATGATTGCAGAGGATGCAAGCAGACCCTCAGAAGCTATGAATGTTGGTTCCGCAGAACAGAGCTGCATTGCAAAACCATTGTCAGCAGTATCTTAATTCTTTTAAACAGCTTATTGATGACCTGATAATATCAGCAGGCTGATACTGCTTCATCAGCTCGGCTTTGCCCGGGAGCAGCTAAGCACTGAGGGAGCCTTGCTGCTCATGGCGACAATTGTGACAGGAGGCTGGAATTCAATCGGAAGTCACGTGGCAGAGCAAACTGCAGTGCACAAATAAACTCTCGTGACTTTCAAGGAGCTTTCTGCAGAAAATGGAATAACATGGCAAGCTGGTCTCGGGAGTTGAATGGGAGAGAAGGGGCCTCGAGGCTACAAAGAATGATTCCTGATATCCTGCTCCAAAGCCAGCATGCTAAAGCTCACAAGACACTCGGAGCCACCGGTTAGTAGGCTCCCTGGTTGGTAACTTCCACGAACTCATGTAATGATTATTATAGGTAAGGTGGTTGCTTTCACGACCTCGGTCCCGAGGTCGTGGGTTCGATTCCTGCAGTGGGCGATCCTTTATCGCCACTGCAAGCGGTGGTGATAGCCGTAAAGGCTCTTCTGTCGCTATACAAAAAGAGGCTGTTTAATCAGCTAGGATAATAATGATATTAATGTACAAGTAAGTACGAAAAGCAAACAGGAACAAGGAAGACAAGTTCAGCGTGGTTCGTGGAAAGCTGGGCAGAACAGACAAGTCGTTTACATGTGAGATTCAAAGATGCAAGGTCACTGCAGATAGTGCTACCATAGCCGAAAGCAAGTTTCAGACTTTCCATGCATAGGAAGCCTAAGGCTCGATCAACAGAATACCGTATTTTACCGTGTATAAGCCTCCCCCAACTTTTAACCAATTCTTTGGAAAAATATTTTTATTCAATAACTGAATAAACTGAACAATATCAAGACTCATAATAATCACTCGTGTCGCTATCACTACCCTCTGCATCAGGAATAGTGATGGTGTGATGTGATAAAAAGTTCATCTCCCATGCATAAGCCCCCTCCATTATCTGACCCCAAATTTTGGAGAAAAAAGTGGGGGCTTGTATACAGTAAAATACGGTATTTCCATTTAGGCCAAGGGATGGCGAGTTGACTGGATGCTAAGGAAGAGGTGGTGCCCAAGCATGCTGGGGTCGCAAGGAGGTCGGACATGTAGGCTCTGGCGAATAGGTGAAGCGTCCTGTGGGCCAGAGAGATGACATCAAAGTCGAGTCAATTTTTGAGTGAGAGCCACTGTAGTTCAGAATTCATTAAAGACCCAACCATGCTGGAGACTCCCAGTGTGTGAGCACGTGTGCCGGTCTTATGCTGTCAGCCCAGTAACCTAGGGATTGACTCATCTTCTCATGATGAGCTCGCTCACTTGCACCCTTTCCGACTGAATTAAAACAGCAACGTGCGTATCTAGAATAGTATACCCACAATTGTGTATACGCAAAAGCACTTGCGAATGAATGGTTAAATGCAAGCAGCACCACTTGGTTGCTGCAAACGCGACCACGTCCACCCAGTGAGGGCGAGTGAATGTGGTAGCAAAACTAGGAGTAGCAGCCAGCTGCAGCCGATGTGCATATCCAGCATACAGTAGTCATGGCGCCGCTAAAACGCTTATGTAGCACCCTAAAAAAAGAGCCAGCTCTCCTTCTAGGCACTTTACATATAATGCTCGAAAGCAGGCAACGTCAAACGAAGGAGCAACTTAATCTCCACTCAGGCGCTTAACATATACTGCTACGAGGCTCGAACCCACGACCATGGTCGCTAAAGACGAGCACCTTACCCCTGGGCCAGTAGCTCTTAAGGTAGGTGCAATGGTATTTTGGGGAACTAAAAGCAGGCACTGACTGAATAAAAAAAACAAATAGAAGAGTGCCTCATTGGGCCCAGCTTCCAGTGGGCAATCAGGAATTGCCAGTCCTATGACTCGAACCGATGACCTTGGACATAAAAGCACCCTACCGAAGGACTATTACGAGGGGGGCCAATAAACATTACAGGAACAGCATGAAAAACGGGAGCACGGGCAGCTTGACCCTGCAACTCAGAGACGATACCATGCTGCGATCACTACAGGCCGTCCGAGCATTTGTACAACTGCAAATGGTCAAAGCATTGCAGCCTTTATAAGGCATTGCAAGGCACGCGTACCTAGTCACTGCTCAACCACTCATGAAAACCAATCGTGTGCAAATGATAGCAGAAAATAGTTACTAATCATAAGACGAATGTGTGACATCTATATAGTGAGCCAAACCAAAGCATAGTTGGGCTACTAATAGCAGACCATTCTTCGGGTAACACAAAAGAGCTTGGAGTTTGACAAGACAATAAGCCAGCATGCTATCATGCCCCAGTAGCCAGGCCGTAGGTCACGGGATCAACATCCAGCCCATGTCTCCCGAGCCTCTGCTAAGTTATAATAACGTTACATTTGTACGATGCCCTCGGAGAACTGAATCTCCCTCTAGGCACTTTTCAGATGCTGTATATAAAGCATTACCAAATTTTTGGTGGCAACATCGAAGTTTTGCCCAACGTGCTCCATGGGCTACTGTGACTCGCCCAGTCCCCATCGGAGGGCAAAACTGACTTGGGCCCCAACTCTAGGTGCGAAAGTGGTGCTGCCATCATAACTAAAGCAGGCACTGGGGGCAGAGTCTGCTAACCCAGCATGCAAGAAATGAGGCCTTGGTCAGGAAATGCATAGAGAGCCAAAAAGCAATGTTTCTAGTAACTTCTAGGAACCAACTCACTATAGCACCCAATCTGGCTTTCCAATAGCCATGGACGTGTCGAATTAGTCCCACCGATGTGTAGATAGCCACAGCTGATATGGAACCTTAGCTAATTATCAGCCACTGCAGTGTGACAGGTAAAAACACCAATGTGCCCAATCAGCACCAAAGAGGAATGCAAGACGAGGGAGCGTTTGTGTCATACAGTATCTCGAGAGCCAATCATCATCCAGCCGCTGCCGTCCATACCGTTGCTGCTCTGTGCTGCACAGGGCTAATCCACACAGCACTAGCAGCAATCGGTTGCTCGTGATATCAACTTGTGACATCGTATGGCCCAGACGTGCCACGCCATTCTGAGCAACAGGCATTACGGCCAACCGGCCCGATAAATGCATTCAATCTTGATGCAATGCCAGTCCCGGCATTTCGAGTGCAAAATCCCACGACATCATTGCTCGGCGATTCAACTGTCTTGTGCAGCCACCACAAATGGAGCTTGATGCAACCAATACTGCTAGCCACTACGATGAAGATGAGCAGCCAGTGGAAATGTAGAGAACTACTCAGATACATGTACTCAGATACCGTGTCCACCAAGTTCATACAAATTCACCACGCAGCATCATAGAAGGCCCAGCAGCTGGAATGTGTCAGTTCAACTGACTCAAAACGGTCTCACATGATGGCAGCAGCCGAAGTCGGGTGGCAGTGCAGCACCAACATTCCGGCAAAACATACCTCGGCTCAAAAACAACACAGCTCACACTGAGTGCCGTGGGCCCCCGGATGGAGAATGTCCAACGAAAGCAGCTTATGCTTTCAGTGCTCGACAGAAACTCCAGTGCGACATCAACATAGTCCGTGATTTTGTGGAGTTACGGACGTTGGTTAGACATGCGACACTACATAAATGGGATTTTCAACAAAAAGGTATGACGCCCCTTGACCTCACAAAACTCACTTGAGGATTGCGCCTCCACCAGATTACATAATCCAACCTTGACATTGCACTGATTTCTGGTACAGTATAGGCTGGTTGGTTACAGGCCCGTTATTTTCGGGGTAGTGATGAGGCAATCAATCACTCACTGAAATCATGCTCTCTTACACTGGTCAGCCTGCACTGGACCGGTATGGTCACCATAGCTAGTGCCTGGAAAAACCACTCACTTGCCCATCCTCTGTAGATACAATGGGATCCGCACCATCTGCAATCGAGCAGTCGTTCGCATGTAACGACCTTCTCCTCTTCTCCTATATGCATGTCTATCGCATTTTGCCTAAGAAAGGGTGCTCATGCACAGGATGTCAATGTCAGAAAACCCTGCAGGCTGAAGCAGCAGGCCTGCAACCAAGATCTGCCACTGAATATAACTGAAAACGAGAGCTACAAAGAGAGACGATGGCAAGCAGCTACTAGTAGCCAGAGCTGATGAACATACCTGCCATCAAAAGCGACAGGTATAGCAAAGTAGCTGCTAGCCTGTTGGAACACACTTGGCTCATTTGGATTGTGTCTCGGCAGACAAATGTGCTCTCCATTAAATTTTAAACAAATGGGAGCTTCGTGTGCTGGGTGAACCGGGCCACTGCCGTCATTTCCATGCTCGAAGAAGCTACGTTTGCCAGGCAAAACCGAATGCTAAAACCTCAGCACCATCTAAGGAAAACGTGCTTGCAAAATACAACATTAAGCAAGCTCTCAAAATCTTGTAAATAGCTACGAAATCAAACGGTAATCCACCTATTCATCTGTTGGTGTAGAACACGGAAATGCCAACACGTTGCGCTGCTATTCAACACCAATCACTGAATGAATTTATGTAAGTATGCTGAGCGTCCATTAAGGGTAGATGACCGCCTAGCAATTGTCGACCGGTAACCGGGACGACTCATTTACGGTGAAGAGATGCCGACAGGACGAGGAGAGGGGAGAGGGTAAAATCAGGTGCCAGAGAGAGAGAGAGAGAGAGAGAGAGAGAGAGAGAGAGAGAGAGAGAGAGAGAGAGAGAGAGAGCTGGCTCCCAGGCTGACACTGCTCCACTGACTGAGTCCAGGGCTCTCAGCAGTGGCCTCTTCAGCCGGCTCCTTGCACTGACCAGCTGTGGCACTCTGCCCTCCACCCTCAGCCGGGCCAGCTGCAACCGCGACCGTTGGCTCACAGTTGGTAGCTGCAGAGGGGGCGGACAGAGAGGCTGGATAGAGGGCCGGTGAGGGGTGGGATCCTCAGAAAAGGGGAGCCAAAGAAAAGGCAGGTCAGCTTGGGCAGCACCAGGACTCACGTACAACGACCGACGCGACTCCGCCTCCTCGAACTAGACGCAGCCGTCTTCGATTTGGCAGCAGCTGCCGCGCTCTTGGCAGCTTCGGCCTCACCGTCGGCACCGTGCTCTGTGGGACGCGCCGTGGCTACTGCCGGCTCTGCTGCCGCCGAAGCCGCCGCTGTCTCTGCCGGGCGCCGAGTCGGACTGTGGGCAGGCCATAGCCGCATGGCTAGTGGACGCCGAGACGGCTGCTGCGCCCTGTCGTCGTTGCGGCCGCTATCCCCTCCGCCGCTCAAGTCTGAGCTGCAGCGGCCGGCACTGACCGCTGCGCTAAATGCATCCATGCCACGGCGTACGGCTGGTCGACCAGGAGCGACCGTGATTACATCCGACGGCTCAAAAGCAAAACCAGCTGGCTCTCGTTGGGCAAGACGACGACTTCGACGCTTGGCAAGCGACCTTAGCTGCTCGCCAGCCGAGCCGGCCGGCGGCTCTGTGCGACTCCAGTCCGGTCAGCAAAGCAGCACACTCTCTGCTATGCGCCAAGTCCTTGGCACAGCTGCTGCAGAGTCCAGCCGGAATCTCACACTCTGCCCGGCGTTCAGACTGCAGGTGGTCGGCGCCGTCCGCTCTCGAGGCCCACGGCCTCCCCGAATAGCTGCAGATTCAGCCGAGCCTCTCTGGCACCGGCGCCTTTGAGCAGCAGCGGCTTTCTGGTCAGCAGCCAGGCGGCTAAGGCTTCGGCACGCGCCGGCCGGCTGCAGCTGCTTCGTTTGGGCTATTGAATGCAGCTCGGCTACGAGGCAGCAACAGTGCCCCAAGCAATCCCGAGTAGCCGGTATCTGAGCAGGGGCGGCAGCAGCCACTGCTAATTTCAATAAGATGAATTGGCATGTCATTTGTCTAGCTCATCAGCCACTGTTTGCTATGCCTTGATTAGGCCATATACTCCTTTTCAACTGCTTTTCTTCGGCTCAAAGCTGCTCGGCTGAGCTAGACCTCTGCTGCCTACAGTGGTTAGGCCGCTATGGCTGGGGGGGCTGCAGGGTGACGCTGCATCATTCGCCGGTTTAGCCGTTCATCTCAGGCCGGAGCCACTGCCACAGAAGCTCTCGGCTTCTGCTTTGCTGCCACCAGAAAATAAACATTAAACCCAGCCGAGGCGGTTCGAATTCCTTCACGAGGGCAGCTTTGCATGCAGCCACGGCCGGGGCCAAGGCATGTGTGAGCTAGAGGTAGGCCAGAGCTCAGCAGGCTGGCTGACAGCACTTCGAAGTCAAACTGCTCGACTATTCAACAACAGTGCCGGCAGGAAAGAGGCTTGCAGGGACGACCGAGCGCCGGCGGTTTCGAGCCCCGGCTGCCCAAAACAGGCCGAGCTTTAGAGCAGCAGCAGCAGCAGCAGCAGCAGCAGCAGCGGGACTAGTGGCCAGACTAGGACCACTCGGCTCCCTACCTGGCCGGGCCAGTGTCGAGAGAGTTTCATTTCCCTAATTGGCTACTTAAAGACTTACTCCAATGCTCCGGCTAATCAAAGATTAGGCTGGTGACCAGCAAAAACTGACGTCACGGCCAAGCTAGTAAACAGCCACCAACTAGAGGATGGTGCTGGGGAGAGAAAACTGACGTTCGAGCTCTTGGCGCTCTTGCAATAGGGCCAAGCACTGTACGCACGCAGCAGCAGCAGCACCAAGAGCTGGCTGGCTGGCTGCCCTCTCCCCCAATGTACGATTTTCACTAGCTGTCCATAATATAAGCGATGATCGGGCGTCATGCACCTCGAGCAGGAAGCTCCCACTGCACTAGACCTGTCACGCCCACATTTCCCCCTCACCCGGCTTAAGTGCTAGCTATCAAGCAAAAACGGCAGGGTTGCCCACGAGACAAACCTACGTGGGATGTTCACGTGACCAAGACCGAGGAATGGTGGTTGTGTAGCACCAGCAATAACCAGAGAAGCCACCGGGTCTTAGTCCAGCAGTAAGGCTCTTGCATTACAGTACCCTGGTCTCGGGCTCGAGTCCTGCAGCAGGCAATAATCCTTCACTACCGGCTACGAGCAGTCGACAGAGCCTTCGAGAAGGCTTTGCTGCTGCCACATAAAGTGGGACAGCGGAGCAAAGACCAGATTACGAAACTTTTAAATATCACGGCTCTTCAAAATAGGCTGCTGCGAGCTTTCTGCTTTGTCGAGTAGATAAGCAAGCACGGTGCAGGGTGTCAACACAGAGGCACAAGCCGAGGAGGAATATTGAATAAGCCAAGGGCTCAGCCCTCAGCTTTTCGGTCAGATCGCCGGATGCCAACTGCTGGTAGCAGCTACGGCTGCATTAGACACAGGTACATCGGACACTAGCAGTGAGTCTAACCATGAAAAAACAACCAACGAGCAAACAAATGTTTCTTACTGTATATAGATTTCAGAAAGCGGCTGAGTTGACTGGTACGCTTCATCCCTAGGACATTCCCTATGCCTGAGCGAATTGCATTCGCGACCAGCGAGTTACGGCATGCATCCACTCGATCGATACGCCAAGGAAAACGAAGCACTGAAGAAGGTCACAAGGCTGCACTGAAACCGGATTCCTACGATGCTCGACAGCCATATGAGCTATTAGAGAGCCACCGGAAAAAACGACGGAAACTATGAACATTGCTCCTGGGTGTTCCGAGTGCCAGCAGACACTGTGTGGTCCCATCAATCGACCTGATGGAGCTGGCATCGACAGTCCATCCTCACATGGCTGGTCATCTTCTGCCAAGGTAAACATGTCGGCACTCCCGGAATTAATCCCCGTAATGCCCCAGGGTCTTGTCCATCTTCGGAGCTACAACTACCTTGGGGGCGCCACTGTAAGATGTCAATCACTAGTTTCAACTGAGGGTAACTGTGTCCAGGCAAGCGCGCTCTGCAATGGTACTAATTTTTTCTCAAGCACAGGTTTGAAACGAACAGCTGTGGCACTGCTACAAAAATAACCTCACACCAACAAGATTAAGTTAATTTCAGTAAAAGCATAATCTTAATAATAATAATAACCCATTTGATATAGTGCCATCAGAGAACTCAATCTCTCTCTAGGCACTTTACATTTGCAGCAAAGGAAGCAAGCATAGCATACGTTTATAGCTAGTAATTGACTGTTGCCGAGAGGCAATAAAAAATAAGTTGCCAGGTACTGCCACAGCTTAGGCAAGGCCCCCCAAGTGAATGTCCTGCGACTGCATGGAGCCACAGTGGAAAAGAAATCATCACTACTTAAGGGAAAGTTAAAAGTTGGCCGATTTAGCAGCCTCATTTTCATGGTAGCAGAAGAGCCTTAACTACAGCTCGCAGTGGGCAATGAAGGATCGCCCACTGCAGGGCTCGGGCCGTGAAGAGTTATGCCTCAACCCCTGGTACCCAGGTTGGTTAACCATTGTAATCATGGTTAACATGAATAGAACCCCTTGAAAGCTTGATATACAATGCACAAAACGACCTATAGAACATAAAACTTTTCACGAATCACATACCCTCAATGCACGAAACGACCCATAGAACATAAAACATTTCAAGAATCACATACCCTTGATCAGAGTCACCACTTCGGCATGGTTTGAATTAATCACCACTACGCCATTGACCTAAAACAAGACACAGCGTTGCTGTGAGATGCCCAGTTCACAGATGGAAGATCCAACAGATCAGTAGCTTATAAACGACACTCTTTAAAGAATAATCAAAAAGTGGGCCACCTTTCAATATCGATTTGCATCCAGGACACGAAGAATAAGAAAAAAGTGGGGTCAATTTAGCTCCTTAAACCTGTGGGAATGTGGGGTCCTAAACAAATAATTTGCCCCGGTGGAAGCTTGAAGCCAAACCTGTGCAAAATGGTGCTCCCACAGCAAGGCTAGCCAAAAGCACTTAAAAAATAGCTCGCGAACGTCCATAAAACAGCAGAACTTGGAGTGTGCATGCCCACAAACACAATCAATATAATCATTTGAATACGAATGCAAGCAGCAACGTCACTGTTCGTATGGTGTGCATATGAATGCAAACTAACATATGCATGTACATGCTCAAGCATGCACACGTACATACACAATTATGCGCTCGAGCATGCATGCGCAAGGTGTGCCTGTGCAATGGTGAGAGCACACACGTGTATGTGCGTGTGTCTGTGTGTATGTGTGTGTATGTTGTGTGTGTGTGTGTGTGTGTGTGTGTGTGTGTGTGTGTGTGTGTGTGTGTGTGTGTGTGTGTGTGTGTGTGTGTGTGTTGTGTATGTGTGTAATGTGTGTATGTGTTTATGTGTGTGTGTGTGTGTGTGTGTGTGTGTGTGTGTGTGTGTGTGTGTCGTGTCAGCCCGGTAGTGCCATATTATTCAAGACATGGAAAGATTAAGGGCTTGTAGACGTTGCAATCATAGGTAAAAATGTGAAAGCATAAATAAGAAAACCAGATGGCAACACGATACACATAAGTAGGGCAGGCAGTATCCCAGAACAATGAGCAGAAGCTGAACGAGACACTGGGACATGTATTGTCAACAGGGAAGGCGACAAACTGAAGAATGCATGTCAAATGCCCTGTGCATGCTTCTCGGCGCCCGGCTGGGTGGAGGCCTCTTTGACTCTAAGCAGCAAGACAAGTGGAACTTGGTCAAGTCTGGAGCAGCGGGACATAGCAACAACAGGCAGGATGCAGAGGGGCATAACCACAACATGCAGCCAAGGTGCCAAGGACTGTTTGCACTATTACATAGGTGGGCAAGAGAGAGTGGTGACTACCCTAATCTGCTCAAGCATCAGCACGATCAGAGCCTAAACAGAAGCATTGCACGACTGTATTGCAAGCTTTGCACAAACACACCGCCTTGATGCTACCATCTGAGGGCTATGCTTAAGAGTCGGCAACTGCTTGCACGAGAGCCAAGATCTGTCACTATAAGCATGCCATTTGTCGATTCGCTGCTGCTGCTGCTGCTGCTGCTGCTGCTGCTGCTGCTGCTGCTGCTGCTGCTGCTGCTGCTGCTGCTGCTGCTGCTGCTGCTGCTGCTGCTGCTGCTGCTGCTGCTGCCTTCGTCTGTCTAGGGACCGAACGCAGAAGCATGGTCGAGCAAGGAGGTAGCAATTAAGGATGGCAGAAAATGAGGTAGCATCATGCACTGTTGGTAGGCGCTGGAGGAGCAACAAAGAGCCTCGCTTGAGGAGGAGAGCCTGAGATCACATTCACACTGCATGTTGCACCTGCACTTCACCTACCTTGGCAATCTTGTCGCCTTGCACGACTCCTGCTTTTGCAGCTGCCCCATCTGCAAGACAAAAAATGCCACACATTATTAGACAGCAAGCAGTCTCACCCTTTGCTCAACAATAACACACTGCATTGCAAGTCAAGCAGGCTCCAAGTAAGGCTGACAATCACATGACTCGACGGACTTACGCTGGCCGCCCTGCAGGTACAAGTGACTGTACACATGCTGCATCGGCATAGGTAGATGGGGGCCAGCTGACCGATGCACCCTGCCAGCCTTGTTCCTATTGGCTGTCTCCGACAAGGATACGGTCGGGGGGGGGGGGAGCGCCCTTCTTGGCTAAATCGAGGTACTTGTACTGTCCGTGCGGTTTCCACTCAGGGCATGCTTCTGCACAGGCCTCCACTAGCATTCCCCCTTGCTGTTCCTGCCCCCAATCCCTCTCCATCCCTCCCCTCTCTCTCTCTCTCTCTCTCTCTCTCTCTCTCTCTCTCTCTCTCTCTCTCTCTCTCTCTCTCTCTCTCTCTCTCTCTCTCTCTCTCTCTCTCTCTCCATCCCTCCTACTTTCTTCCTTCGAACGCAAGCCGACGTACCGAGCCGATGATGCTCTCGACGATGCTGCCAAAATGAACTTCGAAGCACCATTTGTCCCGTCACGGCTCTGCCCGATAGCTCGGCCGCTGCTGCGAAATTGCAGATGGAGTCCCAGCGTAGCAGACCCCACGCTGGCTTCACGTAGATCCCAGCCGTTCGATCGCACCCAATGCTGCTGCCGCCTCAGCTGCTGACCGGCTGAACAAATGAAGGCAGTCAGTTCTGCCCGATGCTATCGGCAGCCAGTGCGGACCTGCGGCTGCATTCTCGGTTTCTACTTAGCCACCCCCCAAGCCGTGGGGAGCCAACATGTGCAGTACGACAGGGAGCAGCTCGGAGACACTCGGCATGGAGGCTAACGGAAGCTGCCAGTTCAGCAGGCCAGATTGTCAGAGGGGGTCAGAGCTCCAAAACGGCTAACAATGCCACACTGTGAGCTAATGAACGCCAGACGGCCTGCATACACACACCGGGCTCTCGGGCCGGGGCAGCTGAGACGCTGCATTCATCGAGGCCACATTCGAGGCACTCTTCCTTCCACTGTTGCTGTCTCGGTAGGTTGAGCGCATCACAGCACCGAGCAGAAGAAATAGGGGCCCATTCCTGGTACCTGAGCACCAAGTGTTGCTGGTAGGATTGGGGGAGGGTCCGGCAGACCAGACGGGACAGCATGCTTTAGGGTGCTGATAAATCCTCAAAACCGCACGGGTTCGACCTCTAGCCGTCAAGCTTGGCAAATGACAGTTCGGCTACCCGGCAACAAGCTATACGTATGAACTTCGGACTCGGTGCAGTCAAGTGCAAGCAGTGCTGAAGCCAGATTGTCTATCTGGCTCTATCATCATTCCGAAGAGGACCGGGCACTAGAATGGCTAGAATGGCAAGCTGCTGCCCATAATCACACCTGTCGTCAGTTTGCCCCGTTGATACCGAGTGCTCTCAATAATGAGCGGCCGGCTGGCCACGACGGCATGCTTACAAGAGCCGTGTCAAGTTCACGAGTTTCAATCGGCCTCAGCTTCACACAAACCTTGCAGCGAAAATCAGTGCACACGGCTAAAAGCATCTGGCTGGTTGATCGCCTGGCCGAGTCACTGCAGCATGCCATGCTATAATTCTGCTCCTGCTGAACTGCAAGGAGCCTTGTTTGACCTCGGGCAGAGAGGTGGGACTACTGTCACCACACGGGTTCATTTGAAGAGCAAGCGATCACTAGGTGTGATAATCCTACAGAAAATCCAGCAAGAACTAAACAGACGACGCAGGCTTATTAATTAGCACATTCTTTGGACCACAGTGCCAAACTGCCGGTACTACATCTTTGGATGCACGTGGCTGTATTTATTTTGTATTCATATATTCATATAATATAATTCATTTGTATAGCGCCCCACAAAAACTTAATCTCTATGCAGGCGCTTTGCATGTGCCTCGGGGCTCGAGCCCACGACTGCAGCCAGACCTTGGTTGGGTCGAGCAACTTAACCTCTGGACCAAATCAGCTCATTTCTAAACGGCTTTCACTCCCTGAACACAAAGTTCACTTTGGCTGCTTGATTTCGCAGCAGCAGCAGCAGTGATGACTAGCCCTGTGCTACTATGGCAGGGATATGACACAACATGCTTGAACCATGGAGCTTTTCTGCTGCTGCCGATGCTACTGCGGCTGCTGTAGACTGCCTTAGTGCACTCAGAGCAACGTGCCTACTGGCGAGTGCCACACCCCGCACCTCTCTGCACAGGCCGTCCGGGGCTACAGGATTGCATGGCCGAGCTGGGCCGTCAGAGACCAGTCGAGAAACGGGCTGCAGCCAGTAACGCTGCAGCTCGAAACACGAGATTGTGCTCACACCCCTTGCTAATATTCAAGACTGAGCACCTCTCACGCTGGACAATATGCTGTGGTGCACTCGAAGCCCGAGAGGCTGTGGCTAGCAGATTTCCTTTAATGCAAAACGGAGAGAGACAGCAAGAGAGACAGAGAGACAGACAGTGACAGTGAGAGAGGGACACAGAGAGAGAGACAGACAGAAAGACGAACAGACAGACAGATGAGACAGAGGGATAGCGACAGAGAGAGGTGATGGGGAATAAAGAGACAAAGACAGACACAGAGAGAGTGATAGAGAAAGAGAGAGACAGAGAAAAAAGAGAGGAACACAGAGAGAGTGAGAAAGAGGGACAGAAAGAGACAGACAGAGAGAGACAGAGAAAGAGAAAGGGGAGGAGGAAGGGAGGGAGAGAGAGAGAGAGAGAGAGAGGGGGGGAGAGAGAGAGAAGGGGGAGAGAGAGAGTGAGAGATGGCAGGAGGGAGGGAGAGGGGGCACAGTCGATTCTTGGGGCAGCAGGAGGCAGTGAGCTAAATAAAAGTAGGTAAGTGCACAATGATGACTGGAAAGAGTTCGCCCTGAGTCTGCCGGCAGCCAGAGAAAAGACGCTATTGCAGAAGAATTGACACCGTTGCAGAAGAATTGACGAACTGAGCTCAGCAGTTCAATCCTGGAACAGCTGAGCAACAGCACCTGCTGGCCAACGGTCTTAAAGCAAAACAGGCGAACGGCTAATTTGCTGCTGCACGAGAAGACCTGAGAGTACGAGGAGGCTGAAAAGGGGTGCAGCTCGACGTGTACTTCAGCTGGGTAGAACAAACCCGACCTCCCTGGGTGGGCCTTGAGAAGCCGGAGCAGCGGAACTTTGCTTTATATACTCTAGTCAACCGGGTGCCACTACAGCTCCTTGAGCAAAAGAAGACAGACAATGACTGCTTTTTTGGACTAACCAAGCAGCCATATTCTGCATCATTGCGATGGAACTAGTTTTGCTATTGATTCGAAGCTCCATATCCTGCTACAGAGCCCTGAAAGAAACTTCGGAAGCAAGTACCAGTCTGGCAAAGGGATAGGAGGTATGAGTAGGAGGCAGAGAGTGAGACAGACTGACAGACAAAGAAGAGTCAGATAAGGAAAGGAGAAAGAAAAGGAGAGAAGAGAAAAAGAGAGGATATATATATATATATTATATATATATATATATATATATATATATATATATATATATATATATATATATATATATATATATATATATATATATATATATATATATATATATATATATATATATATATATATATATATATATATATATATATAGTATGTAGATATCTAATGTAAATAGGCATGCATATATATGTGTGTGTAAGATATATATATATATATATATATATATATATATATATATAAATATATATATACATATCATGAAGCGAATAACACATGACATCACTACCAGCAGCGTGGTCGAGCACACAGTAGGCACACACACTGTGGACACACAAAATGCGATGCTACCGAAATGTAAATGACAGACTCTATACATGTAGCCTCTGCCGATCGACATGCATAGGCAACTCTTTTCCATTAGGCTGACTGGTGAGCTATACGTGTGTATGCACTGACGGCTAGTCCAGACTTTCAAGCAGCTACATAGCAGTGTTTAGACAGAAAACCGCCAGGTCTTGCACACAAGATACCGGACTGCTTGCAAACCACTTGCACTTTGGCTTCTAGGTGGCTAGCCATTTTTCGGGCTATATTGCAATCCAAAAGTCAGGAACTTGCATCCAGTTTCTGTCATCACTGGCAATGACTTTGTATTCCACGGCAGGCAACAGGCTCATTCTAGACGATTGTGTGACAGGCAGAAAAGAGCACGAGGAAAAGCAGTGACGGTCATTGAGAGACGTCTCGATTCAACCGCAAACACAACCATGAACCCAGTGCTCAGATGTGACAAGGCGATGAAGCTATCATGAGAAGAACCCCTATTCCTCATGACACTCACTACCAGTTCACATCTACACGTGCCAGTGACCATAGCAGAAAACCTTATGTTCCTGTGCATAATCGAAACCGTATCCACAAATGAAATAGTCCCAGGTGAGCAGGCTTACAAGCACTGTGCTACTTAATTATGTAACTAGACATGTTTATTAATTCTGCCTTGGCATGTATATGGGGAGGAAATGTGAGTGAAGCAGATGCTCGTTTGGCAACGGTCTGTCACTGAGTCGTTGCCTGGGTGAGTACATATCAGCCTGTAATGAGTCGCCTGCCAGCCCTCAATGTACAGGCAACTCTCTGCACTTTCGTTAGAGCAATGTTGCCAATAGCTCGACTTTTGGCAGCTGGGCTTCTGTTCCCACGGCATGGTACACTACAGACAACAGTAGATGATGATAATAATAATAATAATAATAACACACTTGATAATGCCCCTTAGAGAACTCAATCTCTTTCTAGGCAATATAGATATAGATATAGATATAGTAGATATAGAGGCCGGTAGATATTGTGCACAGGCTGTGTGCTGCTACCTGAACTGATGAGGGTTAGGTGGATGCATCACTTTTCAGGCTGCCACCACTAGGCTATGCAAGCTGCGGGTCACCGGCAGCAACAGCGGGGAGGGAGTGCAATCTCACAATCTGCAGCACCAACATTAAAACGAATTACTGAATTCGAATTGCTCGGCACCAACTTGGCCCCGGAGAGGCTGCCGAGTCACTGCCAGTCTGCAGTCACGAGTGGCAGCGATAGTTGAGGGTTTGAGGAGAGCAGGGTAACGACTCCACGAAGAGAGGGAAAAAATCCCATTCGTCCAGAACGAGTAGAGATATTCTCGTGGAGAAAATGTCGCTCCCACGTTCCTCTTTGGCGATCATTTTCTCACAGACGTCGGCATGGAGAAGGAGGGCCTGGAGAAGGATGCCTCCGGAAGCCTTCTTGTGATTAGCTGCCTTGGGCAAGGTCGAGGTCTATCCTGTAGTAGGCTTAACTGTGGCTGCTGCATCGGTACTCTGAGGCACGGCCAGCCAAGCTGCCTTGACTAGTCATGCCGCCCCCACATCATGCAACCGCCACCTCACAGGGGCAACAGGTGGTACTGAGTGGGCGCTGTTTTACAGCATGCAACGGCCAAAAAAGCAACTCCTGACATAGGTAATGTCCGCAGCATTGGCATTGTGCCACAGAACTGCAGGACTAAGTTGTGGAGGAAGCTGTTCAGCAGCAGTAGTCCCGGCTGTTTAGCAAAAATGTCAGGCTGCAATGAGGTCTCCGACGACCAACAAAATATACCATTGCTTTCAACTCAGCAGCTCGGTCTTCTACGACAGCCTACAGAGCTCCGACGGCGCCCGTGCACATATTCCGTGTTTAGGTTGCTTACTCTCTTAAGAGCCGGCAGCAGCCACTAGCCAGCCTCTCGAACCGATGCCTAAGCCACGAGGAGAACGATACCATAGCAGCTAACTTCGCCTCGATAATACATCGGCTATTAGGCCAGCATAATCACAGCAATGCAATCACAGGAATGGCCCATCTGCCCTCTGGGTGGGGGGAGGCTGGGTGGCAAGGGAGTTGCCTACCTCATCGCTAGTGCAGTCCAGCAACAGAGCACACTAGTCGGATCTAGCCGGCGGAGTCACGAGAGCTCAAGTCACTGCTCACTCCAAACGACATCTGTACTCGCCCGCTCCTCCAAACGACTGCACTACAGCTCGTGGGTAGCCATACACTCGGCACGCACGGACGCGCGAAATGGTAATACCAAAGTCTCGAGCCTGCTTCTGAGTTACACGCAGCTTCATACACATACTCGGTGTCGGGTCCATTCGTAACAAAAAAATGTTACAGCTCTTCAATCATCCGGCGCCCCGGTCAGAATGCACGTGGCCGACTGTGGCTATCGGTAGCCGCTGCATAATTAGTCGAGGCTCCGGCTTATCTCTTAGAAACCAGCAAAGATAGCCACCCCAATAAAGTAAGAGGGGCACAGCAGCAGCTGAGCATTAGCAGTAATGATAATTGTGGGCATGACAAAAACCAAGTTCTGGTCACGTGATCACCACCCATTCGGTGGTGATGCTTGCTAGCTACAAGCTTTCGGACCACTGGGATGGCAAGCTAGCTGGGGACATGCAGTAAAACCGGTTGAGATGGACTGGACCTAAGCCGTGCAGGATCCCCACCACCCCCCCCCCTGAAGAATCTGGGCCAATCTCCCAGCCAAGGTCGGTCGCCCTCAGCACTGCATGGCCTTACGACTGCTGCATCGTTCTGCACTGCATAAAAGCGCACTACTCTTGCAGTAGGTGCACAGAAATGCCCTGCAATGCAGGCTGGCCACTAGCTGCTATTAGAAACGTCAAATTAGATAGCAAAACACTACACTGTGGCTGCCATTCATTGCTGGTAGTAACACTGAGGAAAACAACGGCCAACAGTCCTCGTTTAGCTTTCATTCGAAGCACATTGCCGATATGGTTGAAACAGATCTCGCCCAGATCGAACAGACAGAGAGCCTGGTGAGCCTAACCTTCGGTTTCTTGGCACCCGACGCCAGGAAGTCTCTGAAGACTGACATCATGAAACCACCAAACTCGATGACGTTTAAAGCTAAACTAAACACGCCCGCTCTTCACAGCATACCTATCGTATGTGTGGCTATCTTGTATGCGTTTATGCATGCTATTATGCATACTATGTAGTGACTAACCAGTTGCTTTCAGCTGACTATGGGGCCTAGAATGAGATTTGGATCTCTAAGGAAGATATCGCAAATGATTTAGTATTATTGTCATCGTCACCACCGGCACCATCATCATCATTATAATCATTAACTCTGCCGGCAAGCTACACGGCATAAGGCAAGCCCCTGCTCTCGGCTGCTATAGCATATGCTCATGGTGCCATGGCCCTGGGCTCTAGTCTGGTCTCTGCATGGAGCAACCTGGAATAGGCATTGGGGCAGCTACACACCCTAGATGGTTATTAAGCCGTAAGGAGATATCAAAGGTGGCTCGATTAAACTTCAGGCAGGGCAGAATATTTACCCCTATATTAAGTTAGGTTTATTAGTTAGTCTGTAAATCCGACACAGTTACTGCCGTCAGATTTACCTCGAGTCGTTGGTGTGATGTTAATAGTACTACTACGACCTTACAGCAATGGTATTAAGTGTCAAAAAGTGGGAAGTAATATTATGCTAACTTGCACATATATCGTGTTTCCCTAAAAATTAGACCAAGACCTACATCGAAAATAAACCCTAGCATGCTAATCAGGCAGGGGGGTGTAACCCTTACCCCAAAAAATAAGTCCTATCGAAAGCTTCTTTGTGCAAAGGAGCAGCTGTTTCAGCCGACTTTGTTCAGGTCGCGAGGTCGCGTGGTACACGGTGGTGGAGGGATCCGAGCCGAGGACAGAAGCAGCCGGGACTCACACCATCACAGGATCGGATCAGAGTATATCAGTAGTGGTGAGTACTTCTTGTTTAACCAAATGCCAACCCCACTGAAACCAGTGATGTTTGGGGAAGTATTGTACATGTTAGGGGCAAATGGTGCTTTGTATTGTTTAGGTGCAACAGGAAAATCCATTACCCATATGAATATTGTGCCCCCACATTACAGTATGTGTGCTCACATATATGGACATGTTCTATATTGGGGGCACTTTATATATGCATGTGAGAGCACACATAGGGAGAATGCTCTCCCCACATACCGTAATATGTGGAGGCACATTTGCAGATACGGTATTGTGTGGGGTACACTTTTTTCCAGGGGCCAATTTACTGGAGGACTCGGCGATTTCTACGGTAGTTACAGCTCTGGAAAAATTGGGCAAACGAGACGAGTCTTGTTGTCTCATCTCATCTCGTGTTACTTTTTTCTTTGTTTCTCTCATTCTTGTTCCTGCTAGTTTGCTCAACTTTGGCCTCTGTCATCGTTTGTGTTGCGATCTCCGTCTTGTAAGTCTTCAATTATGATAGGGTAGCATTTGATTAAATTGTAAATTAAAGAAAATAATATTTCGATCCCCAAACAGGATGAGTGCAAAAAGAAACTCCGTCGAGTACAAGAAAGGAATCTACATGGAAATGCTGCTGGCCTTGCCCCTTCATGAAAATTTTGCTCCCAGGCCTCGCTCGCCAGGTGAAAATCCTGACTCCACCATTGACTCTAAGCGTCAGACAACCAGCAGTAGGGCTGGCCAGCACACTAGCTCGGTCAGCGAACACTCAGGCCGGCCTTCGAAAGGAAAGCTATAGCTTTCCGTGATCTAACTTGCACAAGTTGGTTATTAAATATGTTATCTCAATAATATTGACCATTCACGGGTCAGGGTCAGGCCACAGTACATAACCCAAATGAGTCCTAATCCCGCAGAAGGCCCAGGAAGAAGGATTCTGCAAATGAGCCTTGATCGACTTTCTTAGGCAAGCACAGCTCAGCCGTTGGACAGCCAGTCAGCAGCAGAAATACCTGAATGCTTACGGTCTCCCATAAGGAAGATGTCACACACACCTCCCAATCCACCACCCTTCTCCTGCATCAGCACCAACTGGGAGCAGGTTCTCAATTACCATTGGCTGTTCTCAAGATTTTGGGTCACTGCTGGTTTCACTCGGTCTTGACCCAAGGATAAGGTTCTTGCTCTTCACGATCCCAGTCGTGGGTTTGAGCCCTGCAGTGGTCGCTCCTTTATTGGTCACTGCAAGCGATGGTTACAGCAGCCGTAACGGCTTCTTATCTGTCACTAAATAAACGATGCTGGTAAACCACCTTACCTTTTCATTTCATCCACCGGGGACAGCCTGCATTTCTTAAAGCAGTGCAGATAGCTGACTAACAGGACATTGACACTGGTTTGTGAACAATCTAGCGATTGGTATAGAAACAGTACTTTCAAAGTCAAATTGACAGGACAGCTACATGACATCAAAGACTCCAGTGATAGTGGTTAGTACAGCTCAACTCACACTGTAGCTCTGTGTCACGTAAATCACGATATATGCCTACAAGTCAGTACTGGGCCATGAAGCAGTAGCGTGAGCAGGCTGAGTAATGGCCAGGATCTGGAAGTCAGATCCGAACCAATATCCCAGATCCCATAATCAACAGCACCAGACATACAACTCTTGAGTATTTGGTCTGTTCTGTGACATGCAACTGCACGAAGTTACCAATGCCATTCTACAAATATTTGAAGTAAACTAGACACTCGGTGATGAATTCCAACTGAATAGGCCAATTCGGCTTACTTCCAAGCACCTGGTATGCACATCGGATCCAATAGACGAATCACAACAAGGACAGACTGATCTTATATGCCCCTCTGCGTGGCTAGCATTAAAGACATGCTGCTCTTACAGTAGGCCACTCACTGTGTCATCGTCCGTCCCTGATGCAGCATTTGAGTTTTCTATAAACCTGACATGCATGGGAAACACGTCTGAGTGGCCTTCGCAAACGCAATGTCTCACCTGGTTTCACATATTCAACATATACGGGGTTATCCCCAGTAACTGTCATGCCAAATCCAGAACCTTCTTTTACAACCAGTACGCACACATTAAGCCCTGGCTTTGGGCTTACTGGTGGTGCCTGTACAAACGGTTGCACGGTAGAGCCTGTCAAAATAAATCAACAGACATTGGGGTCACTAGTCGAGAAAGGTGTATCTACATACTGTATATACATACAAAACACATATGCACACATTAAGTTTTACACGTCTTCTTTCCAGCATATGCTAAGCACTTCAAAGAGACTTGGTTCTCTTCGAATGCTATACAAGTGTTTACTTATAGTCATAATTATTATTGCTGTTACCTCGGTGACAGACACCCTGTGACTGAGGACAACCATTAATTCAGCTGATGCATCATAACAGCTAGAGGTGTCCAGCGCCTGTGCTGGCATCACAACTCGGCTCATGAGCCCTGCCCTGTCTGCGTCCTTAGCTGTACATTCGACAGCTTTGCCTTTAAGCATCACATTCGGAAGGCGAGCATTGAGCGACAGACAAAAAGCCTCTGCTGATTGTTAGGGGCACAAGCATTCGATACTGTGTGACTTAAAGCAGCCAACCGTAAAGTGAAAGCCACTAGTTCTTCACTACTAGCCTACCTGCATAGGAGGGTAATGTTCGCAGCAGAAGCACTTTCAATAATCAATATATTAGGTCACTTTGTATAGCACAATGTGAGAACTAAATCTCAATCTATGCACTTTACAACAGTGCAAGAGAAGCAATAACTAGGAGTTGATGAGAAGCTAAGTATCATGCTTAGACAAGTTTGCAAAAGCACTCAGATACCGTGCTTGAAAAAAACATGCAAAGGCACACAAACGAAGACACTGGGGCAGGCATTGCTTAGTATGACCCGCGGTTACTAACAGGCAGTAAATCACGAACAGGTAAGCATGCAAACCACACATGAACAAAGAAGACATATTCACTGGGGCAAAGGAAAATCTGGCTGGAACAGGTGCACCCTTATCTGAGACTTCAACGATGCAAAGTCCTTGCAGGTGGTGACTGAAGCCGGATGAGAGTTCCAGATTTTCGTAGCATGCAAACCGAAGACACACTTATGCAGCTAGGCTTGTCTGTCTTGAGCTTCGCAGTTGCCACATCACACCACTTCTCACCGATCTGCACTGGCTACCAGTCAAGCAACGGATTGACTTCAAGGTTTTGCCGTTCACTTTTAGGTCACTTCATTCTTTGGCTCCAGCCTATCTATCAGATCTACTGCCCCACCAGGCTAAGCATTGTATACCTGCTTTTCGGAATCCAACTGTTTAGCTATACCTCGTGCAAACCTCAACTTCTTTGGAGACCCTGCCTTTAGTTTGTACACTCTTAAAGCCTGAAACTCACTCCTGACTTTCGTCACGACTTCCCCTGACTTGACAACATTTAAAAAGAAACTAAAAATGCATCTATTTATGACAGCATTTAGTGGGTCTGTGTGATTTGTTCTTTAGGTGGTTATGCGTGCTGACACTGTGCATGCTGCCACTAACCACACTTGCATGCTCACCCTGTACACGTCACCCCTAACCATGTTATTCATGTTGTTTATCAAGCACGATACCACTCACCATTCGATTGTGTTTGCTTTGCAGCAAATGTAAAACGCCTAGAAAGAGATTGAATTCTCGGAGGGCGCTTTATCGAGTGTATTATTATTATAATTATCAAATAATTCCTATTTAGTGCGAGGAACTTCGAGATGACATGATGCTGAAGAGCACACAAAGCCACATCAAGCCAAGCCAGAGTGAGTGACATGATCTTAAAAGTCGATGCACTACTTGATGGGGAGCTAATGCAATTTAGAGAACAGTTCATGACCGAAGCTTAGCTGCAAATTATGCACCATCTGTAAGCATCCTTTTGCACAGGCAAGAAGACCTGCATGGAGCAAGGTATAGAGGCCTAAACCGAAGGTCACAATGCATAGAATAGCTTTACCTATCCCCTGGGTCTAAGCCTTGGGGTAAGGTGTTCACTTTTCACGACCGAGATCGTGGGTTCGAGTCTTGCAGTGGGCCATCCTTTATTGCCCATTGCAAGTGGTGATAATAGCTGTTAAGGCTCATCTTCCACTATAGAGGATGTTGAATCAGCTACAAATTTATGTATTTATTTACCCAGGCACCAAGTGCACACAAATATTTGCAATATCGCGTGCCAGAATATAAGCAGAAAACCATATAGAACTGATGCAGCCATCTCAAAAAGGTCAAATGGAAGCATTACACCCAGATTGCATTCTGGAGGAACAGGATGCTAGCTAAGTGGATTTGAGGATGAAGTGAAACTTTTCCAATTTCTGAGTTAGACGTAGTTTCCCTATAGCTATTAGGTTGGTCATATTGTTATTGGGATTTTTTAGTTAGCTGTCATCCAAGTGCGAATGTCGGCAGTATTTGCTGCAAGGGAAGTCGGAGGGTCGTGTGCTGGAGGGCTGCCGGATGAATCAAAGTGCGCAGTGAGCTGAGTGACATCTGAATAGAAACAGATGCCTGGATCTTGCTTGGCAACTACACCGGCAACAGAGAGGAATATATACAGTTAAATGTACGGACCTTCGAGCAGCTTCCTTGAGTCCTCCATACTTTAAATCTCATTGGGTGACCACTAGCTGTTGAAATAAACCCTCAGCCTAAGCGAGTTGTTAACTAACTGCAAGCATCATATTGCACATACAGGAAGAACTGTGAATGCTAAATTACAGATGTCTCGATGAGCTGTCATAAATGAATGGGCCAGCATGGCTTTTGTATTTTAACTTTCTAAGCAGACCTGAATTTTCAAATGCTACATAGCAGAAAGTATGTACACTTGACTTTGAGGCTGGTGTGGTCATCTATTAAAAAGTCGATTTAGCATGCAGATGCTGCAAAAGTTAGGCTTTCCAATTTCTGAGTAATACTCTTATGTGTACCCATTTACGTTGGTTTTTATCGTCATTCAAGTTTGTGCTGATTGTGATTGAGAGATTTTGCTGCTATACAAGTGCAAATATGAACAATACATGCTGAAAGGGGAGTTAAGAGAGTTCGACCTTCAGGGAAGTAGGGAGGTAACAAAGTATAGGTACGGTTGTGTCATCTCCATTCGAAAATGAATGCCTAGATAGAGATTGTCTCATTGGCCGGCCTGAGATAATACCCTCTGTCAAGTATTTGAGGTAATGTCGCAGGTAGGCAGGTAGCTGCTGGCAAAACTGACCACGTGGGGCCAGCAGACAAATAAGAAGACTAGCAGAGTCTAGATGCAACCACTCGGCAAGACTTCTCTCCGGAAATGATGAAACACCTTAAAAGCTCACCGGTTGGCCCAATCCAAGAAGACAATCTGCCTAAGGAGCTTTTGATATCGCGGCCTCGGCATGCTTCGGTAGACACAGGATGTAGCACCCGGTTGCTCATTAATCGTCCACCATAAGGATTTGACGAGTGTAGGGGCTGCTAGCTAACCGAATAATATGCTGCCATGACAATAACTGCCCCAAAGCAGATGTTTCAACTTTTTTTTTTCAATATGCTATACAGTCAAACGCGATATAAGTAATAACAGTATATAACCATCGTCTACTCAGATAATAGCTTTTGACCATGCTCATATAATGCACCTACTTCTGAGGCTAATAATAATAATTGTCATAATATTAAGACAGACAGCATTCGTGTACCAGCCTAGAAGAACTGAACTTTCTTCGTACTCTTTTGTGCAGTGGCTGAAAAAGAGCCAAATAAGTAAACCGGAACACAATCGCAGGCTGGCAGGAGACTAAACGAAGCTAGCTGCAGGCTGCCGGCCATGGTCGGATTGGTGCTGCAGCGAGTTCTCGGCTAACCAATCCGTGAAAGCCCGACCAGTCCTCAAGAGCTGTTTGTGGCTTTCGCGAAGCTTGCTGACAGGTTTGACTGTACATAAGTGGATGGAGCAACAACGTGTAAAAGAGCCGCTAAGACATGAGAGTGCACTTAAAAGTCGGCTGCTCAGCAGATGCAGCAACCCAGCTTGATGAGCGATTAAGATGAGAAGCCAAGGCAACTTGGGCTAGTGGGGCTATACAATCGGCACTGAGGCTTGTAAAGGGCACGGCGTATCAGAGTGCCGCATCGATCACAGAAATGACACAATTGAAAAGCTAAATTTGTGCACTTACCATTCACGTCTCCAATATCTGCGACAGGTCCCTTGACACCTTCAGCTCCACTGAGATCAGACGAGTTGTTTTGCATGCTCGAGTTCAACCATGGCAGCCTGAAATGCACGAGGCAAAGGTCACTGAACGGTAGAGAAGCACCCATCACATGACGCCGAGCAAGCAACAGGTCATCTCTGCCGGTGAAGGAAAACTGCAGCTTGCTATGAAAGGAAGCTAAACGACTCCACACACTCACTGTACCCGACCAGCACACAGTCACTCTCACCCCCAAGTAGGGCAGCACTAAGCAGGCACTGGAATAGCCCAAGTGGCAGGTATTCTCTCTCGATGCATCAAACGTGGAGGACTCGTCCATCTGGAATTGCAATAAGCCTACAATTTCACGCACTTATTCTCTGCTGACCTTGCTTAAAACGAGGCTAGCCTGCCTCCGTGCAGACAGCAGCATTGCATCTCTTTCCAAGGCTTGAACTGATAGCTGAGGCGTACATACATACAACTTCGGATGGTGCACATGTGCCGCGAAAGTCGCACGTTCGGAATTTGCCGAAAAAGACTTGGAATTTTTTTACTTGTAGCTCAGATTAAATGCTATACTGTAAACATAGTCATTAATACAGCATCCTGTACACACAGAGCCAGCTCATTTTCTGCTATGGCCACAGGCCACAGTGCATATAACAGGCTGTTAAACATGGTCGCCAGCTTTTTTATATTTAAATTGAATAAGCAAATTCTGACTTATCTTTTTGGCATAAGATTTAGGATTTTTGGTATAGCGTTTAGTGGTTGACAGTTTTTGGATTAAAGGTTTAGCGGGAAGATTTTGTTTCTGTGGTGTTTGAGGTCATGAGTTTGGGGTCTTGGTTTTAGGGTTTAGCGGTTAGGTTTTAGGGAGAAACTCTAATCAGAGAGAGAGAGAGAGAGAGAGAGAGACAGGGGGAGAGAGTGGGAGATATCTCAAAACGTGTTAATTTAGCGTAAATATTAACATATGCTGGCGACCATCTATGGGCATGCACTCATCAATGAAAGTGAGCTGGCTCTATGCATAAACAATGCCCTAATAGCTGTGTTGGCACCGTCGTACACTGTCCGAGGCATTGCTGAGCAGGAGCCAGCGACGACGGATGGCTGCTGAATGCACTGGTTACTTCCGCATCGATTACTGCTATCGGGCAACTAGAAATCAGCTGAGACCCAACTATGATCCTTTAGAGACCGGCAGCAGCCCAGCTCGATTTGTCTACAAAATGCAGTGCAAACTCGATCCGGTCGCTGCCCTGCTGCTAACAGAGAGCCTTTGCTGGCGTCGTTGAGCAGCTAGCTCGGTTCAATGACGCTCTGCCAGGTCTCGAGAATGCTTTTGTGGACCAGTTGTTCCGGCTAACAGCTGCCCCTAAGACGGTAGCGCTAGGTCTTCCACCTATCGAGCCTCTTGGCTCGATAGATGGAAGACCTAGTGCCTGAGGGAGCAGCCAGCCTGCGAGACCTGGCTGAAATTTACTTATTCAGGATTGAGCAGCAAGGATCTGGGACTGGGTTTGGTGCAACTGCAACTGAAGGCAGGTAGGAAGCCCACAAAAATTAAGGAACTCAAAGCAGAGGAAAAAGCAATGCGGAGAGCACAGAACCAAAGGCAGAACGACGATTGTGTAAAATAAAAACCGAACAAAATCCGTGCGAGTGAAAGCAAATCAACTATGCTGCACGTCGATGTGGAGTGCTGTCCCAGCGGTTCTCCTTCTAAGCTCATTAGCACTTTGACGGTGAGCAGCATTTACGGCATTTCGAAGGACTTTCGCCTCGAATTCGACAATTCTCATACAGATGCCCACATGCAGATGCTGCCTCCGCCACTGATGCCGTTCAAGTAATATGCCACCGGGCGACATGCAGATCCCCAAATCGAGCTTTAAGCCAGCTGCCAGGTGGCCCCGCCCCAAGAGCTGGCTCCCTAGCTAGCTGAGCCTCTACCCTACCCTCTTCTTGTGCCTTTGCCGGCTGCTACACTGCTTGCCAATCGTGAGTGACAGCATCCACTCTGACAGCCGACCCAGGGCTGTGCTGAGCACCATATAAGTCCCCTGTCCCTGACTCCTTCATTGACAGGGGAGGGTGGCCAGTGTTGGGAGTAAGACACTCAGGGCACCACACCAAGCAGGTGTCGGTTGGACAGCTTGGCAACCATCCTTGATAGAAGACTGACAGCAGGCAGCAGTCGAAGCAATCGCTTATGCACGTCAGTACTGGCTGGATGCAGATATGGGCGAATTGGGACGAATCTCCCGACCATGGCTTTGCCTAGTACCTTCATGTACGACCAAAGGCAAGCAAGCTGCATACGAATGGTAACAGCACCATAACTGCATGACCGACTGTGCATAGTCCCCGACCGACTGTGCATAGTCCCCGGCCGACTGTGCACGGTCCCCGGCCGACTGTGCACGATCCCCGCCACGACTGGTAGGGCTTTTTACCTAGTTACCTCTACTAATTCCAGTGACTAGGCAGTAAGCAAAATCAACTGCAGTACCAGCATTTGTCCGAGATCTGCTGCTGTAATGCACTTAAGCTGGCTGGCCGACAGACCAACCTGGAGCTACTACTTCACGGTAATCGGCCCGAGAGGCCACTCGAGGCTGTGGAAATGCAGGCAGCAGCTTAATGGCATTAATCACAGGCTAGGAGGCACTGCACAGATTCACTGACCAGGATTGGTGACAATTGGCTGATAAAAAAACCGAGGATAGCACCTTGGCAGTTCCTGCAGGCAGGCTCCGGGCAGCTGAGTTCTTGACCATGATTTTGAACTGCTGTGCCCTAGGAGCAGCACACTCACACTGCTTTTGTAATTACCAAGCGTCGGTATTGACCTGCTCAGCATGGCCCTCGTTATCATCTGTTCACGACTGCCTCCAACCAGAGCCGTGGCATCAGCGTCTCAGTGCTCAACTTTCGCATGGCTCCGTGAATTCCAGAAGCCTAGGAAGGCAGCAAACTAGCCCCCCCCCCCAGCTCATCAAAATGGGCTCGGGCTGGCTTCTCTTTGTACATATCGACAAGCTGGAGGTGGATGGAAGCAGTCGCGACGTTGGAAGCACATCTGGTGCACAGAAAGAGATTTAGTCTCTTAAATAAACATAAATGTAACTGATTCGTATAGCAGCCTAGGAAAATTTAATCTTCATTCAGGCGCTTCACATATGCCCCAGGGCTCGAGCTCACGACCTCGGTCATTAAATATGTTAACCTTGACCTTGGTCAGGCAAGCCCCTTAACCGCAGGGCCAAACCGGCTCTTGGGTTGCTACACAAATGTCTCATTACCGTTAATGTTATTATGAGTATTTTATTCCCATCATCATTATGGGTTGTCGGCCAGCAGCCGGCTCGAAATGCTCCCTAGACTCGATTCCTCGGAGGTCTGACCTAGCGGTGACCATGCATGATGACCAGTCCGTGAAGTGTGAGCAGTGGCCAGGAGAGCAGGCCATTACGACCTGTCAGAGACTAGGGCTCCGTGCATGCACAGCTTATACGAGCAGGGAGAAGCCCAGTGACGAAGCCTGACACCACACACCCCCCCCCCCCCAGGTCTCTGTGGGGACCCGACCTTTATATGCCCATGGCAGCAATGGGCAGTGGAGTGGGGCCGTGAACAGTCTGCTCGGTATGGGTAGCTGGCTTTAAGCCGGTGAATGCTGCTGGCTGGCTGGCTGGCTGGCTGGCTGGCTGGCTGGCTGGCTGGCTGGCTGGCTGGCTGGCTGGCTGGCTGGCTGGCTGGCTTGCAGCTGATTTCGAGCTGTTCAAGTAGCGTGCGCCCGGTGGCTCACAGCCTCACGAGTCGGTAGCAACTGGGCGATCTGCTGAGCGAAGCAGTACTGCAGCTGACCTGTCTGCTACAATTCGTCAACAGTACTGCAGCCAAATCGCCGAACAGCTGTAGGTCTTTCCTAGGAAGCTGATGCTGCTGTCACGCTAGGCTGCCACCAGCTACCGAGCTCTTGAGTTGACGACTGCAAGCTATTTATTTCGCCGGCCGAAGGGCGGTCCAATTTTTTTTGGCTCATCGAGTGCGATTTCTGATTTTCCCTCAGGTCGCTGGCATGTGGCATCAATTTCATTCCACCACTGCGATACACCGTGGAGGCAGGTGTTCGGTGCTACAAGATTAATAACACCGTTGCACAATAGCTGTGCAGGTGAGCTCTGTAGGAGTGGCCACCGTGAGGCCGACGGGTCACCGCAGAGCTAGCTGCAGGACATGCCACAAGGCACAGCAGGCCGAAGGGCTCTCTTTGCCTGACCACTGGTCCCATGCTCGAGCAAGCTGCAGCAGAGCTGTCTGGAAGGCTACTGCTGCAACTTCGGCAAACCGGCAATTGATCTTTATTGTTTATTGGATGAAGGGTCTTGGCTGTTCATTGAAACCTGTCGGCTAGCATTCCGAACTGTTGGCAGTCGTTTGCCGAGGTGGTCGGCCAGCCAGATGTTATACGTGAGACCAGCATTAACCAGGGCTAGCTCCCCCTCATAGCTAATTAACCAGAAAATACGCAAAAAAATAAGGAGCAGCAGCTCCATTAAGATGGAAATACAATCAGACTGGGGCACCACTGCTGGTTTGCTGTACACACATCGCATCTTTAGCAGAAGCCTTCCCGATGGATCTACCATCCCCATAACACCTGATCGGTGCACTGACCTCAACAGTAGCCACCCACGCCTGCAGCAGCCCACAAGGCATACGATCGCAGACGAGTACAAAAAAGTGGCCTAGATAAATGCTGCACAGCTATACAGCAACAGCACAACTTAACCAGTCACACAGGCATTTCGAGACGATCAAGCGACCTCCTATCACTGGCCAATGGGACCGAAAATAGGACGGGACAGAAGTCACGTTGCACAAAAAGCACCAGAGCACCAGACATACGTCTTTGATCAGGTAAAAAATGGTGGCCAGCTGGGCTAAGGCCCCCATGCCAGATAGGAGGCTGCAGAGACTGCATAAATGCACTCGAGAGTGCTCTCTCTTGTTCACAGTACTATTACCCATACAGGGGGGAGGTGGGATGTGAGGGGTAGTAGAAAATCCATCTCTCAGTCCCCACTGCCTCTCAGCAATTGACAGCTAAAACCAACCCTGTCCTAAGCAGGTGGCCGACCAGCAGATGAGCCCTGGCTTAGCAAAAGAGCCTCAGATACAGTTCGTTGAAGAGCCACTCCTCCCCGACTCTCCATCTCCCCTTCGCAGCTGTTATCCCAAAGAGTCGGCACAAGTTCGTTACTGTAGGGCTTAAGCACGATAAGCAATCTCCCCCCTTTAGTGGGCAGGTGCTCGTGGATCCAAATTGCCGGTGAGCAAGAATGACACGTGGTCAACAGCAAACGGAAGTGGAAACACTGGCTGGATGAGCACATCAAGCGCCCTACAATAGAATGTTGACACAGGTGCTCCATCCATGGAGGCCTTAGCTGACAAGCTGCTTTTACCCAGTGGCCAAACCCTCTACCTCCCACCTCCCGAGGGCGTACAGCCAGGTGTCACACTTGACAAACCTGCCAATTTGTATAACAAAGCAGTGTTTGTATTGACTTTCTCTTTAGCTTCTACCGGAGGTATAAGTATTGAGCAGCCTACATGTTTCCATCGACAGACAGTCGCATGCTCGCACTTGGCTACTTCAACGTTTATCTGATAACTGGCCGATTGTGCAGGGCTGGTGCCTCAAACTGTCCATCAATGGGCTAAGACAGAAGTGCACAGCGTAAGAAGCTGACCAGGTAGATAGCCATGCAGCAAAGACATACTGTATATGCCTTGGGGTGTTAATGCATGAATGTGAGTGCATGAGTGTGTGTGCACGACTCCGTGTTATCTTTGTGTTTGCGCGTGTGTGTGCGTGCGTGCGTGCGTGCGTGTGTGTGTGTGTGTGTGTGTGTGTGTGTGTGTGTGTGTGTGTGTGTGTGTGTGTGCGTCTGTATTGTGCATAGAGGTAATAAGTGTATTTATAAATTTTTGGTTCTGCCTGACTTCGATGAAATAATGCACAACTCAGTGTAAACTTTAGCAAGCACAACCAAGTGAGAACATATTATGAGGGAGCAACATGGGGCTATACAGTCGATCTCAATCGTCTGCAGTAGAAAATGTGGTAAACGAAGCTATATTGCACCGACACTAAGCTGTATTTCCCTGGAGATCCAGGATAACGTCGAGGTACATGTTTGCAGCTTGTTAAGCAGCTTCATTTACAGTTGAGCCTTGTGTTTTAAAAATTCCATAACTCGGCCAATACTGGACGGGTCAAAATAAATTTTCAAATGTGAGTTGAGCTCAGCTTGCACATCACTGAAGTAGTTCATTTCTGATTTCGATTGAATAAGTTTTGCTATGCATGTGAATGATTGTAGAACATCAAATACAGTGACTTTTAATGCTTTCTCTTAATGTGGGAATCGTCAAAATATCAGATCCTATTTCTAACAAGCTGGTCTTTTGAATTGTCCCCTACGTAAATATTTAATTGTTGGACCAATCTCTCTTCTCAGTATTTTCTCAACACTACCCTGAAGCTCCTCGACTGCTTGGTTGAATAACGTAGTACTAAAAACAAATCCAAGCTAAAGGCACGAGTGAGAGGCAACATTCAAAATTATCCATGCAGTTACCCACGTGGCTAGCCACGTGTGTGCCCCCCCCCCCATTTACCAATCAGTGCAGAAGACCGCTTTCTATGGTGATTCAATAATTTCAATGGTGAATCAAGAATATTCACACCAATCACGAGCTTCGTTGTGGAGTTTGAAGCTTTGAGAAACCACTGCGAAGCTACTCTATCATACCAATGTTCCCCTAACTCTGATGATCGATTAGCTATGCCCCCTAACCAACCTCTAACCCTTCGGGTAACCGCACCAGCCCCTTTTTAGCTAAAGCTTGGAACTCTCAGCCGATTGACATGCGTCACCCCCTGACTTGCCGACATTTCAAGCAAAGCTAGAAACCATCCGATCCGAGCAGCACTTGCTTCATCCACGCTAACAAATTTTATGAGCTTATGCATACTATGATTGTGCCTGCTATTTATCACCCAGAGATTCGGTGTTCTCAAGGTGCCATAGAAGCACTTTACTAGTGCTATTCTATGTGAATGAGCCACGGCCTCGGGCCAACGAGCTTGCACCCACTCTCAAGTACCTTTACACTACCCTACGATGTAAATACCAATAAATAAACTAAGCCGCACGCTTCTGCATTCTTGAAACGCTGCTTTCATCAGCAAAATATCAAAACCAACTTGTATATAGGACAGCAAATTGATATGGTGCGACGCTGGCAGGCACGAGAGCATCGCCGTGGTACGACCAGCACTTCATTCTGAGCTTGGCACTGCAGGGTTTAAAACACCGTCTGGGTACTACTCCAGGTAAACAGAAAAGGCGCCGACCTCAAAAAACAAACCAACAACTATAAGAACCATATGACCGCCTCCCTTTATGCGGTCGTGTGCAGACAAGAGATAAGAAAGCTGAAGGGTAAATACTTGCACCATGCCCCCTGACCGTATTGATTACTTCGAACTGCATTGAGGGCATGACTGGTGGCTTCCAATGCTCCAGGCACTTAGGTCCTGCTGCTTTGCACCAGTGGCTGGCCTTTTGATGCAGTAACATTTACAGACCATGTCCACTTTTCTCTTGCTCACTTCGAGTACAAGGCTTGCGAAATGTCAAGAGTCATTTTGGTTGCCACGTGCACAGCATCCACACATTCAAAATGCAACAATTTGCACGATTTCTGGGTAGTTGCGCAGATGCGACGCAACGTTTACCTTTTTTAGTCTTCTGAATACGTAAAGCAGCGTACACAATTCGGCCATTATAGAAAGACAATATGGACACAAGTGTGCCCACAAGCAAACGATCTTTTTAACACCACCTGGGGCAGACTTTGTCCATTCAACACGTCTGCACGTGAGACGGATACGATGTACAGCGGCTGACATCCACGATCGTAATCCCTTTACTAAGCCTAAACAGGTTCTTCGTGTTCAGGAGCTTTCGAATCATTCACTCGAGTCACATGTACCATCCATTGCAGCTCAATGCAAGCTTTTCTGGAGACCTCACTCTTAGCAGTTACTTTGGCTTAAACTACCGGAGGAAATGGCTGTGCCTCCTGGTGCTGCCTTCCACTCTTTGCTGACCTACAAAGTCAGGCCTGCTCAGCACTCCAAAATGTAGCACCTTGGCCGTTGCACACACTAGACATGCTGCTTAGTGTCTAGCAAGGAAGCCGCTGGATAAAAAAGCCGAATAGGAGAAGCCGGTGGCTGGCACCGAGCGAAAAAGCTCAGTAGGCCCGCCGGCCGCCGTGTGTGCACATATGCATATGCACACGCGAATGCCGAGCCTGACAGAAGTGCACTGTTGCTCCGCAAGCGATGCTATCAAAAACTGTGAGCAAGTTCAACTTCCTTGGGTCGGGCAAGCGATGCTGCCTGTCCACAGATGGGCTCGAGACACACTTGTCACTTTCTGACCACATTTCTGCCACTTTCTGACGGCTCGTCCACCTGAGCCTGCTGCCGGCTGTAGCAGCAAGCAGCTGCTCGTGCCAACTGCTGCCCCCCCCCCCCATGCTCGAGACCGAGACCGTATGCCACGTGATCAGCCACGGCCGGTCGATGCTGCAATCCAATCCATTGAGGCATGTACCAGCCTGATTGTGAGCAGCCCGGTTCTTCACTCCTGCTGGTTGCCTTGCCTACGGAGGTCCAGCTCTCAAGCCGGGGTTGACAGCAGTGTGGAGCAGTGATTGTTTACGTCATGGTTCCGGTCGACAGGAGCAGAGACCCTGGTGGTAGCTGTACTAAGATCGACGAGTACATGCTCTTGCCCTTCTGGCTGCCGGTCCTGCAGAGGTGAGGACTGCCTGCTGCCGGAGATGCCCTCTTCCAATGCCAGGAGTCCGTGGCTTCCCCACCAGCTCTGGCTGGAGAGGGATCCTTCGTTCATCCATATTTCCTCTATTAACTTTATACAAACGCTATATACAAATATGTATGTGTGTGCATGCGTGCGCGCGAAAGTATATATATATAATTATATATATATATATATATATATATATATATATATATATATATATATATATATATATATATATATATATATATATAACTCGAAAAACTAAATGTACACTTACATGCATGGATATACCGCACGATTTGTATTTTTTATATATTAGCTGGTTTAACAGCCTCATCAGTATAGAAGCAGAAGAGCCTTAATGTGCCTACCACTTCTGCTTGCATTTGGCAATAAAGGATCACCCACTGCACGATTCGAACCCACGACCTCAGTCGTGAAGAGCAAGCACCTTACCTGCTGGGCTATCACAGCCCTATATGTACATATGCATCTCCGTATGTAACACCACAAAGCCACCAAGACTAAGCGGTTGTTACATAGCAGTTTTCTATAGCACATTCAAAGCCGAAGAACCCGTCGGTGCAAATACGGTAGCCAACTGACTTCATCTCATACAATAAAGAGAAAGTCCGAGCGTATGGTGACTGTCTCACAACTGCATCGCCAATTCGCATGTCCTATGAGCAGCAGTTTGGTTTTTTGTTGGTCAGCTCAAGGATATTGGCCGACATCCAAGATCTAACGTCTGCAAGGCAAGCATTCAGTTTATCTACAGCTGGAACATCCATAGATTCAGCGGGTTTAAACGACAATACAGTTAGGTATCTCACCCTGGAAGTGACAGCCGATCCCGTGGGCTGAACTACTTTTCCCAGAGGTTAAGTATTGAAGAAAATATGATATGGCTGCGAATAAACCCTTGATGAACTCCAAGACGACAGGTCTGCTAAAGGAGACATGACCACCAAACGACACGTGTTGACCGCGATCGGACAAGTACAATTTGAACCATGCCAGCCCCTGGTATGCAAGATCGACCGTAGTTCTCAATCGCTCAAGTAGGATATCGTGATCACTAGTATCGAATGCAGCTGATAGATCCGACATAATGCACGTGTATACAGACATTGTGAGCTACAACATACCTGGGTGTGACGGAACAGTGACTCAGATGGAAGCCGTGAACACTGGGCTAAGGCCCTACGAGGGATCCGGCTGCCTATGCAGCTGCTGGCTCACGACCGGTTGAGAGGGTGGACAATGGCTCGTGGATGACTCGGCAGCCTGGCACGAGTCCATGCATTGGCAGCATCTGTCAGGACATCCATCTATCACAAACTGCCGGCGTCAACTGTCCGGCGGTTTTGGAACGAACAATGGCTCGACAGTGCAAAACCAATGCCTGCATGGAATATTAGGGAGAAGTACACAGGAGAAAGAGGGGGGAGGGCTGGATCCCTCTAAGCCGGTGGCAGTCTTGAGTACCTAGACTAGGCTTGGCCTGCAAGATTTCTGCTAAATAAAGTTCTGAGTGTTGAAGCCAGGAGACTTGTTTCTCGGCCTGCCAACAGGTTGTCTGGAGGGCTGTCAACTGGGGAATATCAGAGAGCTAACCAAGACGGACATGCGGTCTCTAACTCCATAGTCGAACCTAAGACCTCCTATATCTGTATCTTGTAAGCATTCCTCGATCAAATTATAAGATAAAATAAAAATTCATTTGTATAGCACCCTGAGAGAGCCTAATCTCTATTCAGGCACTTCATATATGCCTCGGGGCTCAAACCCACGACCTCAGCCAGCCCTTGATCGGGGCGAGCACCTTAACCACCGAACCAAACCAGTTCGGCAATTTTGCTATGTCAGGCCATACCTTGGTCATCACAGACAAGGCTTGAGTAGGCAGGCATTTGCTCAGTTCTTGAATGTAAGCAGAGAGTGTGCAGGTAAAAAGTGAAGGTTAGCTGATTTTACAGCCTCATTTACAGAAAAAACGAACAAAAAGAACAGAAGGAACGACAAAAGAGCCTTGGCACCTATCACCCGCTTTCAGCAGGAAATACTCGATTGCACGCTGCAGGACTCAAACCCTTGAACCTGGGTCATGGAGTTCTAGCGTCTTACCACAGGTCAAAGACCCAGGGGGTAACGAACTCCATCTTAACGAAGCAGTAGGACGATCAAACACTAGCCCACCCGAGCTTTATGAAGACCTACAATTGCCAGTACTACGGCGAATACTGTTGACCCTGAACAGCAGCCAGGCTGATACATGGCATGCTACATCAGGACAGCAGTGCTGAAGACCTGTACAAATTTAAACGAACGACCGTAAAGGTCACTTGACGATGACTTACATCGAATGTGCCTCGTCTCGACGAGCCCTCTTATTAGCTGCTATGGCAGGTCAGCCTTCACCGTGCCTCGTCGGGGTCTTGCCACAATGAAACATCTGTGCAACCCCAGTGTGGCTGGTAGAAAAACCCCAGTGTGGCTGGTAGAAAACTAGACTGGGCGAGTAGGCAGTTGGACAGAGCTGAGCCTCGCCAGCCAACCGGTCGCTTACAGTGGATTATGCTAACAGCAGAATGTCTTGTCACGTTGTTGCTCGTGACCCCAAATTAGCTGCTTACGGCAGGTGCATGAGCAGAAGAGTGGCAGCTGGCAGACAAACGCATGCCTGCTGCTGTGCAGCGTACTCAGCCAGGCCTGAAACCTGTGTGGGCAGCCTAAGGAAAGCCTAATCAATCATCAGGACAGAGCCTGGTACCGGCACAATGGTCTGGTGGCCTAGTGCTGGCTTGCACTCTCGGCTGTCAGGCAGGCACCCTAAACCCCCACCACAGACATGGCTGCTTCACTCGAAGGGCAGCCACAATGAGGCAGCTTGCTGGCTAGTAGTCTGTCGGCTTTTGCAAGCATCGCCGGGTGGGTCGGGCTGGCAGCAATTTGCTTTCGTGCCTGTTAGCCCAGCGAGTGGCGTGCATCTTTCTCACGACGAGTGCAAGCCACTACTGGCGAGTCGTGTCCATTACACAAGCTGGTGACTGCCTCAAGTATTTAATCGCTGCATGTGGGATGCTGCTTACGATTCGTAGGATAGCCTGCAAGTTAGCTAGCCCTAGTAACAAACAGTAAGCTCTAGGAGTCATCAAAAACGAAACCAGTACACAAACCCCCCAACTCACCCTCCTTTGGCCACTAGCAGGAGCGTGGACCATAATGAAAGGTCGGGAGATACGAGCCGCGAGTGGGTGTGCACGAGAAGGAAAGCAACGGCCAGACAACAATCCTGGCAAAGCTGCTGTACGGCTACAATTGGCACGGCATATCCTACCTCACACCTCTCGCAGCACAGCTCCAAGCATGGTGACGATGGCCGAGCTGCCTCTAGCTAGCTACAGGCTGCCACTGCTTACATAGCACTGAACCATTAGCAGTGGTTGGTAGACCGTTTTTTGTGGCCCCAAAGTTTGACTGCAACCAAAGAGTGGTGCCAAAAAATGTGCTGCCACCAAGCGGCAGGTCAGAGCAATGTGTGCATCTTAACAAAAAAGCTATACACATACATTTACGAAGTGCATGTCGGCCCTAACCATGTTATTCTAGTTGTTTATCGAGCATGCTACCACTGACCATTCGATCGCATTTCCTTTGCAGAAAATGTAAAGTACCTAGAAAGAGATGGTGTTCTCTGCGGGCACTTTATCAAGTGTTATTATTATTATTATAACCCAAGATTCCCGGCTGTGCGAACTGACTGTTACATAAACCTGATTTTGTTGACAACCAAAATTAACTCCCTGTCAGTGGCCGGATTGCCGATACTGTCAGAAACGACAAAAACCCAGCAGCGTGGAACGATATTTACCTTTTGTCATGCCAGACTGTGTGCTTGTTCTTGCAATCTGATTATCTTGCTTACAATCCAAACGGCTGAAGGCTTTTCGGTGCTAACGCCGGTGTATGGTAGATGAGTCATGTTTGCACTTCCTGATTACACCATGTATGCTTGAAACTGCTCAAAGGAGCTATCCTGCCATGGGAAAGACTAAGGAACTAAACGATGAAATCCAAGGTCTTTGTGTTGCTTATCACGAGACGTGTCTACCTCAGGCGATGATGGCAAAGAAGGTTGGATTTTTGGAAAGGTCTGTCAGGTACAATATGAAGAAATATTTGAAGGGTGCTAGCAAGGACGTGTTACTGCTCACTGGCCTCCTACCTCGTGCAACGACAAAAAAGAAACGACCACCTACTGAAGGTGTACAGGGTCAAAGGAAAGCCCACTTCGAGCTGTCTCAAGGTCCTTGGAAGATGAAACAGGCAAAGCTGTAAGTGCCGATACCGTTAGTTGGAGGCTTTCAGAGCATTGCATTTGTAGAAGAGTCAGCAAATGCAAGTCGTTGATTAATCCGTTGATAGCAAAAAGGTAGATTTGCTATGGGCACATAACCGTCAACTTCAGAGCTAATCAGCAGCAACCGGAGGTTGTAAAAATGGTTAGGTTTACCACCCGAACTGCTAGCAATCAACCCTCAAGTACGGTGGTAAGGGTTATTTGTTATTTGGCTGCATTTTCAGTTCTTGCGACAGAACTCGTCCTGCATTAAACGACTATTATGAATAGGAATGTGTCCTAAGATGTAGTCCAAAATGTTGGGTTACCTGTGCCTGAGCTCTTGTGGGGGGAGGACTTATGTTTGCTTAGTTGGCCAAGCCAATCTCCAAAGCTCAACCATAGTGAGCATTGTGGTACAGATTGGAGCGCTCAGTTAGAGCAGAGAACCGCATCGTATCGTCTCCCAAGCAGCTTTCTGGTCGACTTGAGCAGCTATGGTACTGCATAGCTTCGATGCTTGCCGAAAGCTGACCGAATCAATGCCCCCTTCCCCCGTGCGAATCAAGGACGTAAAATGTAAAGATGAATAGAAGCGGGCCACCTCCTATTGATGTAAGTATTCGATTGTGCATGTATAACCTCGGTTCTTACAATAAATAATGCTAAAACACCTCATTTGTATGCTTTCAATGGTGTTAGACGACTACGATATAATACTAATATAATTCATTTGTTTAGCGCTATGAGAATATTATGCCGAAGGGCACGAGCCTAAGGCCTCGGTCATCAAAGGCGAGCAGCGTAACCCTTGGGCCAAACCAGGGCTGTGTGTAGGTGTGTACGTAGGCAAGCAATTGGAAAGAAACGTCAGACAGGGAGCAGCCAACGTCTCGGACGACTGCACGAAGGAGACATTGTGGCCAGCACTGAGTGCTTCTACCGACAAAGAAAGGATTTGGCCAGTCGGTCTTGACAGTTGAAATCGAACTTCCGACGAATCAGGCAGCTGTCGCACAACAGCCCCATTGCGATGGACGTGAAACCGAATGACAGCCACGTGCATCGAAGGCAACCTGCTTCCGTCAATTCACTGATTCACTGCAATCTTACAGTGTGTCTGTGTATGCCAAGAAGTTAGTACTGGCGAGAGTGAACTCAGGCACGTGCTAGCCCACGGGTGCATTGAGGGGGCACGTTCGCGTGCACGTGCATGCGACCAGCGTGAGCTCCGATGAGGAGGAAAATGATCCAAGAAGGATCGCCCTCGTCAAGCAATGACGCTGGATCATCGTCGCGGTTGGCTCGGACACCCTTTCCCTCCATTTGCCCTATGCCGCTCCAAGCCTCGAGCGATGCCCTGCGCTCCGTGCACTCCGTGCCGCGAGCTCCCTGGCGCGGCTTCAATCGCTGCTCTCAGCCACAATGCAGAGCAATCCACTTCAGAGAGACCTAGCTTGCTTGAAGTGCAGGCAGCAGCAGCAAACACTTCACCGATACGCATGCCCACCATCACACAAGACCAAGGTCCTTCGATGGTGGTGTCACGAGGGGCTGCTCCCAGCATTGACTAGCTGTGGTGGTGGCGATGCTTGTGCACAGCACGCGCAGCCTGACGGTCGGTGGCGCACAGTGCTTACGAACAAGCCGCAACAAGGCGCAGCTGCCTAGAGCTGCCTGTCGGGCGACTGCTGCTGAGAGCTCTTGCCGAGAGGCTGACGGCAGTTCAACGAAGACCACCTGCCGCTGGCTGCTGCGTTGGGCAGCTAGTGTCTGGCCAGTAATGACATCGCCACAGGCCCCCCACCCCGAAAGCAGATGTCAATCACTTAGGCTGACTTGGTGCTTGCCTGGCATGCGGGTGTAGCCAATCCGTGGCCACCTAACCGTGTGCATTGTCGTTTGCATTGTCGTATGCATGCTGACACCATACATGTTATCATTAACCCATTGCCATGCTTCCTTCCCAGCGTATGCAAAGTGCCTAAACAAGAGATTTAGTTGTCTAAAAATGCTCTACAAATGCTATAATCATAACAAATTGGTATGGCACCCTCGGAGAACTGTATCTCCTTCTAGCATTTTACATATGCCGTAAAGGAGATATGACCATACGGTCAGTGGTAACATACAGTGCCAACATTCATTATATGTGTAATGGTAATATACAGTTTCAGCACTCATCAGCATAAAAAGTGCAAATCACGAAGGACCCAGCAAATGCTGGGAAGAACAGATGTGTTAGTTTCTGTTTAAAAGTTTAATTATTACTAGTATTATTACTATTACTATCACTATTATTATTATTAAAATCATCCAATCATTGAGCTGTTCAATATCGGCACCCCAAGTTACCCAACCGTTTAAATCCCGGATGCAGTCTGAAAGGCACATTCAACCAACTGCAGCGAATCCTCTTTTGGCCCGCGGTAGCAGAATAAAAATGGTATGCAAAGAACTACTCATCGGTGCATTGCAAAATAGTTAGGCAGGCCTTGGAGGGGGACATCAGCTTCGACAAGGACAGGCTGCAACACGGAGCACATAAGGACAGTGGAGCACTGAAGGGCAATGGAATGTACATTATATATAATACATAAATGACAAATATACAAATAACAGGAATATACAAATGACAGTGCCTAAGCTAGCAGAGTGAGGAGGCAGATGGAGAGGCAGAGGCAGAGGCATGCTGGCTGGTTTAGCTGTTCTTTAACTGTCTGCCTTGAGCCAGAATAGCCACACTAAGCAGGGCTAATAGCCAAACTAAGCAGGGGCCGTGCTACACAATAAGGAGCATTTTCCAGGAGTCGCGAATAGAGGGAAGTGCACTAATGTAGACACGACGCGACAAACGTATGTTTTGGTGGGTCATTTTACACATATCTAAGCAGGCCCTAATTTTGGCGATGTTCCTTAGCTGAAAGTATGCCGACTTGACAGTTGCAGAGATGCATATCTTAATCTAGTGATAAGTCGTTTAGGAATAGTATGCTAGACTACCGGTAGACATCACTGGAGTGGTGATAGATGAAACCATCTTGGTTGGAAGTCTCCCGAATTTCGGGTGACACTGGGCGTGTTCGTATTGCTAGATTGATTTTATTATCGTTAAGCTCCATGAAGTTAACCGGCGAGCCGAGTGCGAATGTCGTCAATGCGAATTAAGCGAGTCTGGTGCCGTGCAAGGCTAAGAAGGTTCCCAAGTGTAGAAGTGTAGATGTGATGTGTAGAGCTAAGTGTCTGTATAGAAATAGAGGCCGAGATTGTGTTTGACGGAGAAATTGACCAGAGGTAGAGATAAAACAAGTGGGCCTAAGACCGAACCCTGAAGTACCCCATACTTTATTCGTTTGCCGTATAACCAACAGCCAGAGGCAGACAAGCTTTAGCGGCCCTTGCTCCTTGGGGTAGATTGGTGAGATACGATGGGCCTGGCCGAGCCTGCTTGAGTGGATCACCCAGTAACTAGAACAATGCAGATGCAGGCTGGAATGAGTTGACCTACTAACAATGCATGAGCAGGGTTCTGGCTAAAACCTCGAATGTAATATTTAATCTTTGGGGCACACAACCATACTTGAATAGAGCAGGTGCTTAACAAGCAAGAGCTAGCCGGAGTCACACGAACCCACTTGCATACATTTCTTGAGAAATGTATGCTGCTCTCTAGCAACAAATGGGTGTCTTTAGTGCTTAGTTGGCAGTAGACCACACGTGCATCCCTCAAGGCTAGACATGCTGGATTGCCTGCACAGAAGCAGGCAAGATAAGTTGTATCCACTCAGTGCACCGCAAGTATACCGATCACCAATGGAAAGACGATGAGATGAGTTCCTTGGGTATACAGCCCGGAGGAGCAGATTACCACTAGTCAACCATCCAATACTGTTGCTGCAATAAGCAGGCATTAGATAGTAATAATAAGAACAAGACATTCGCATAGAACTTCAAGAGAACGAAATCTCTTTTCATGCACTTTAAAGATGCACCCCGAAGCCTACGACAGAGTATACTGCAAGACTAGAAGAAGGCATACCAAGTCGCGCTCTCACAAGAGACTGGGCCGGCACAAGGGTACCTCCATGCTGTGTCCAGGCAGCTGGCTGATAAAAGTGTGGCCACGTGGTGGTGAATGTTGGCCTGTGCAATAAGTGTGGGCCAGCGATTACCAGCTCACTGGCTCGCCAAGCATCTCGAGTGAGAGAAAAGTTCTCTGCTTTGCTATTCGAGCGCACGATGCAACAAGAAAAGCCTCGGAGAGGAGCCAAAAGTTACTAAATGCAGTGCAAACTCGGGTGATGAGGAAGCTCTATCAATGCCCATTTTCTTAGTGGCCTACCTTACAAAAGTGCAGGGTAAAAACTTGGAAACAGATCGTGCTATTAACAGCCCTGCTGCCATGGCTACTGGTTGCTTGAAACAAGCCATTGATAAGCCCATACAGCATTTTTAAAGGCTAAGGGGCATGTCGAGGATCACCACGGCAACAACTTTAAGAAGTGATAGAAAAACAGGCACTCAAAAGTAGCAAAGTAGCACTACCCCTCCGGCTATCGATTTCGGTGAAAACTGCCCATTTCAGCACTAGAAGCCTTTATAAGACATTGAAGATGAAGGAACTGAATGTGTTGTCCTTTTAAACGGTTAATTTCAGGCAACATATTATCACATGGCGATGGAGCCACGATACTTTGAAAACTTCAGGCATACAGCAGGTAAAGAACCAGTCTCACCGATTAATTGATTCAGCAACTGGTTGATGAAGCAAGTTGTAGGTATGAGTTAGACTCATTTGAACGAATGCAGTATCGGTCATCAGACCAGTCGGCATCTGCCGACAGCTGGCATTGCACATCCATATCCCCAAAGCCTTTAGTTTGCTAACCTTGAGTGGGAATTACAGGAAGTCATCGGAAGCTTGACAGCTTGGCATGACACTGCCAGCTTTTCTGTCCAAAGAGCTTATCGGGCGAGATAGTTCGTTCTTTCGAATGTTTAAGGGACTCGTTAGTACCCATAGATCACAACTGCAAACGATAGCCTATTTTAAAAGCTCGTGTTCTAGCAATGCTGCAGAAGGGGAGTTATACAAAGATGAAAGACGTTAGATCCCACGCCAGGAGACCGACTTATAAGCTTTAGTGCTCATGGGGTGCCACACGAAACGCCAGTTCAACATCTCTCTAGACCTGGTGGCACTGCCTGGGGGTGGGGACACGGAACCCTCGTGCTGCAGTCGAAGGTGTGAAGCCCGGAAGGCCTCTTAAAGCACGAGCCATGTAAAAAAGAAAGAGAACGGTAGCCTCTCTAAAATAAATGGTGGTGAAAGATTCATTTCGAGTTTGCCACTAAATGCATACCACCCATAAGGCCTATTTAGCCCCTCCGATGAAAAAAAGTTTAAATCCCATTTTGGGAGAGTGGCCTTCAGGGAGCCACTCTAGCATTTTAGAAGCATTTTAGACCTAAAAAATAAACTGCCGATCGACCTAATGCTTTGCATAGAAGAATTGAGGCTACCAACTCCTTTTAGATGAGGCTAAAGTCTGAATTATGAAAAACTGACAGCCTGCCTATTGAGCCCTTGCAGGCAGTGACCTCATTTATATGGCTAGCTGATTCAACAGCCTCATTTATATATAGCGACCGAAAAGCATTAACAGCTGCCCATAATTAAGGCGCTTGCCTCTTAACGACCGAGGTCAAGGTAGATGTATTTGATGACCCGAAGTCCTGGGCTCGATTCCTCCCTGGGCATATGTAAAGCCCCTGAAAAGAGATTAGGTTCTCTTTAGATGCTAGACAAATGAATTGCTTTTTACCACTACCACTTGCAGCGAGGGCAATAAAGGATCGCCCACGGCAGGGCAAAAAACCCGATTGCCGTTTAGCCCCTCGAAAAAATGTTGTATGCCCCTTACTGGAAGCCTAAGCTCTGCATCTCCCAGCACTGGCCTCTTCAGACACAACTAAAGATAGTTAACTCTTAGCACCTCTGAAGAAAAAGATGATCACCTCCGTGTATTACCGTAACCAACCATGAAAGTACTCACTGACTAGAGGCGACCCAATATAGGATCCTTTTTTTAGCCTCTCTATAAATACGGTTGCCCCTTCTGTGAAAAACTTTGAACTTTTGCCAAAGATAGGGGGCGGTTATAGAGAAGCCTCAGGAGCTACTTGCCATGCATGCCTGGCAGACACTTCCCACAAGCCCTGCTGTCCATGCCGAAGGGTCTGCTGGAAGAGCCTGCAGAGCTTTCACGGGGCTCAAGGGCCGTTCTCGGCAGCAGTGCAACTGCAGCATCCGAATTCCACTAGAGGTCTAGAGCTCCACCTCCTAAAGTGTAGCTGCACCATCGGAGCCCAGCTTACTATTTGCAAAGCACTGGACATGATTTCTGAAGTACCCGTTCAATTTAGCTGAAAAGACGGCACTTTCCAAAAGGGTCATTTTTCCAATGTCAGTGGGTTTCTCACACAGCTTCGAAGGGTCAAGATTTTTCACTGAAGGGGCGACTGTATTTATATGGGCTCGCTTCGGATCAGTGAATACTTTCAGGGTTGGATTCCAGAGGGTGGGTAGAAGGAGGTGCTACGAGCTAAGTATCTGTAGTCATGTCTGAAGAGGAAACTGTGTGTGAGCATGCGTGCGTGGCGACACTGTGCTTCATAACTCTTTGCTATTCCTCTTCCAGTCATCCTCATACACCTTGGGAATTCAATTATGGAAACAATAATATTGGCAATCATGAACACTTGAAACGACAAGCTACTTCAACAGGCTTGTGTCACTGCGATAGAAACTCGGCCTGAGCAGTCACTATGATTTTGATAGCAATCTCTCCACTGGTTAAAAGGTCACGATTAGTCGTTAAAGCACAGGGATGCAGTGCAGTGCTGATTTAAACTCACAAGTGATGTTATTTTTCTCAACCACCCATCGTTGGTGAACTGGCACTGACTTCTGACCAATTCTTCGAGGAGTGATGCAATGGTTCGTCGAAATGCACGCTATCAGTAGCAACCATTCGGCATGCGATACAGAGGTGTGACACCTACCTTGTCCTACTTTGAGGCTTGCTAACGAGCCACGACTAGTCTACAGCAAGCATATTCATCTGAGCCCAGCCATTACAGGTTGGGTCAAGCAGTCTGGCAGAAATCAGCTGAACACTAAGCAAACAATCATGATGCAATGTTAATCCGGAATTCCATGCCAGACTTACTCCAACAGACCCCCAACTTACATAGAGCTTTGGAAAAGATCCCATATCAGACAACTCGAGGCATCACAAAGCTGCAATGGCCCTAAAGACAGCTTACCTACCGACAAAAGTTTGACTGACCCTCCCCCTCGGGGAACTGCTTAGCTACTGCCCCACCCTCGAACTGGTGACTGACAGTTAAATGACTTACATTCACACTTTACCTGGCTGACTGACCCAACACACTCCTTACAGGCCCCCACCCAGCTGATCAACCACGGCATACTCTCACGATTGGCATACTCTCACGATATGCCTCAACTTTTAGCACAGCAGCACTAGGCTCTGCTGGCCCTACTGGCTCAGCAGGATCAACCCAGCGATCAGGTGGTAAGCTCCTCTCACGACATCTATGACATGACACAGATCGTTAGCATGCCGGGGACTGCCTAATGGCTGACAGCCGGCCCGGAAGGACTGCCAATCCACCAACTGCCTCATAAACTGTGCAGCTGCAAGTGGTACCTGACTACCCACACTCAAATGAGGCCCTAGGCCGACGCCCACTCGGTGCAGCACTATCTGTCACCTGCACTTGCGCAGGCTGACCCTTGCCAAGCTGGCCATCGCCAGCCAGAGAGGCGATGGAAACCTGGCTGGTGCCGTGCCAGAGCTGAAGATGAACTGGAGAGAGAGAGAGAGAGGGAGACAGAGAGAGACAGAGACAGAGACAGAGAGAGAGACAGAGAGAGACAGAGAGAGAGAGACAGAGAGAGACAGAGACAGAGACAGAGATAGAGATAGGCAGGCAGACAGACACACGGGCAGACACACAGACAGACACATAGACAGACAGAGACAGACAGAGACAGACAGACAGAGAGACAGAGAGACAGAGAGACAAACAGAGAGAGAGACAGAGAGAGAGACAAACAGACAGACACACGGACAGACACACAGACAGGCACATAGACAGACAGACAGAGACAGAGACAGACAGAGAGACAGACAGAGAGGAGAGAGACAGAGAGATCAACTCGGGCTCGGCTTCCCGGAAGCTCTGGACGGCCTGATGGAGCAGCAATTGCAGTTGGCTGCCTCCAAGACGCCTCGGCTGTGCAGCTGTCGTGCCGAAACGCAGAGCATGAAGGGCTTGGAGCCAGCCTCGGCAGCATGACCTGGCCGAAGCAGCGCGCTCTCCCTCTAGCTCTTAGCAACCTGTGGGCGACCCCCAGTCAGGTGGCCGGCTCACAAGACCATAAGTGCTCTCTGCCGATAGGGCGGCCGGTGGAGTCATGAGCAGCAGCCGCACGGGATGAGAGAGAGGGAGCCAGCTGCTTTATCTACCTCACTCCTGCTTGCTGCTGCTGCTGCTGCTGCTGCTGCTGCTGCTGCTGCTGCTGCTGCTGCTGCTGCTGCTGCTGCTGCTGCTGCTGCTGCTGCTGCTGCTGCTGCTGCTGCTGCTGCTGCTGCTGCTGCTTGACCTAGCCCAGCCGGTAGCTATGCAAGCGGCAGCTGCAAGAATGCTCGTCCATTCCATTCAACCAAAATGAGGAGCTGAAACAGCGACCCACACTCATCGGCAGAGAACAATGTACAGTCAGCGGCCACCGGTTATATAATTATGATAATAAATATTACATTTGTATAGAGACCTCAGAGAACTTAATCCCTTTCACGGCACTATATACTTGCTGCAAAGGAAGCATGACGGATCTCTTACTAATTAAAGCAAGAATGTCCATCCGTCACCCGGCAAGGTGCCATCCTTCCGTCACACACGGCAAGATGGTACAGCGGTGTGTTCTGTCACCATACTATAACCACTTCTACTATGACTCAGCAAGTCCACATGCAGTGAGCTCTCGTAAGTACGTGTGTTCAGGCAGGTGAGTCCTACATAAGCTCGGCTCCTCCCTCCACCACCACCTCCGCCCCCCGGAGGAATGTGTATAGCGGCAGAAGAGCCTTAACCGCTACCAGGACAGCTTGCCGTAGGTAACAAACAGGACTCAAACCCACGACCTGGGTCGTGAAGAGCAAGTTCCTTGCCTTCTGAGCGAAGACCCGGGGGCACGGCTGAGAAACGGCAGGGAGCAGCCAACCGCTGCAATATGCTGCAGACCGACCGACTGCTGCACTGGCTGGAGAATGGGGGTGGGGTGCCGAAGATAATAATAATAGTAACAATAATAACACACTTGATGATATGCGGTCAGAGAACTCAATTTCTTTCTAGGCACTTTATATTCTCTCCGGGAGTGGCACATCACTCAGGAGGCTGGAGCCTCGTGCTCGGTCGTCGTCTCTCATGCCCAGCAGCAGGCACCATGCTCTCCTGCCGAGCAAGGCAGCCATGACAGGCTGCCATCGAGTCCTTTCTCGTGATGAGCTGCTGCACGGGCTGCGAATGACACCTACCGCTCACTCTCTCTCTCTCTCTCTCTCTCTCTCTCTCTCTCTCTCTCTCTCTCTCTCTCTCTCTCTCTCTCTCTCTCTCTCAGCATGAGCCGCTGCCTCTCCCCAAGCAGCAGCAGCGGCGGCACAGGCTTGAAGGACTCGGCATGCTTGCTCGGCATTATCGGTCACCGAGCCCTAAGCTGAAGCTGGCTGGCACAGCTGCATGAACCGGACCTGAGCCTGTACAGAGCAGCAGAAGCAGCAGCAGCTGTCGAACTTTCGGTGCAGCAGCAGCAGCAGCTAGCTCTCCACTCGGTAATGCCCTTTGAACAGCAAGACTAAACAACGTCGTAAACACACAGCAGCAGAGCTTACCAGCGCCGGCACGCCCGGGCAAAGAACGCATCCGACGTGCCCTCGCTAGCGGCCGGCGCTGGTAGGAAACACGAAATTTCACGCCGGCCGGCGCTCCTGCAGCACGAGAGCGCCGGCCGGCGAGCCCACACGTCGAGCGAGCGAGCCCGGCGACCGGCGGAGGACCGAGACAGAGGCCACAGGTCCTGTCGGTTCGGAGGCCGGCCGCGCAGGCGCCGGCCTTGAAAAGGTCGAGCGAACTAGGCGGCCAATACAATGATTTCGATCGCGACGGCGCCAACCTGTTCGCACGCGCCGCCGCCGCCGCCGCCGCGATCGCGGCGGCGGCGGCGGCGGCGGCGGCGCCGAGCACGCTGGCCCCAGCAGCTAGATCGAGGCCGTCGTAGCCGGGCCGCGTTTCCACCGGCGATGGAGGAATTGGGGCGCTCGCAGAGCGACCGCAGCGGCCGAGCCCGCCGCCCTTCCCTAGTCGCTTCCGGCGGCGGCTGCGGTGACACGAAACGAGGCTACGCTCCTGCGAGCGCGGACGAAGGCTAGAAATCGCGAGAGATAAGCGCGCGCCGCGGCCGACCTTGTCGTGCAGCCAGGCGCCGGGCATGGCGGGCGACTGACCTCGGCGGCGGCTGCTCCGGCTCCAGCTGCTGCTGCTGTTGCGGCGGCGGCTGCTGCTGCTGCTGCTGCTGCTGCTGCTGCTGCTGCTGCTCTCGCTGCTTCTGCTGCTGCCGCCGCCGCCGCTCCTGCGGCTGGGGGTCGCCGCCTCCGACGACAGGCATCCGCGCGCGCTGCTGCGCGAGGTTCGTCGGCTACGCGACCGCGCGGTCTACATGACGACGCGGTGCGGCCACTCGCGGCGTACGATCCCAGCGGGGTTCTGCGGTTCTCCGAGCGAGCGAACGAGCGAGCGGCGGTGGCGGCTCAACGCAGCACGCAAAGACAGCGGCGCCTCTAGGTGTCCGCCGGGTAGTCGACGAGCTCGTAATCCAAAAGGGGATCGCGCCTCGGCGCACCTCGAGCGCAGCCGGTGGCGCACGGCGCGCCGATGGCAAACAGCAGCAGCGAGGTCGACGCCGGGTCGCCTCCGGCTCATCCGCCCCCCAGCCGATGTCACCGCGCGTTCTGGTTGGTGGGCCGGCGTGAAAGCGAAGCGCAGGCGGCGAGCCGCGGGCGGGCTCGACCGGGACCGCAACGGCGGCCCGCGAGGGCGGCGCCGGCCGAGTCTGGCCGAAAGCGCCGGCGCGTGCAGGTGTTCCCCATTCCCGAGCCGGCGCGCGCTTCGAGTCGCGTCCGGTGCGCGACCTCCTACCGGCCCCTCCGGGAGCCCATTTCGCTGTGAACTCGCCGCCACCGCTGCCGGGCGAGCGCGCAAGAGACCGTCAGTCGTCATCGCCTTCCTCGAGGCAGCGGCGGCGACCGCCCGCGGTCTCATCGTGGCGCGGTGCGTGTGCACGTCGCGGACTCGAGTGGAGAAAGCGTGACCGACGCGCCCGAATCGGCGCCGCCGCGTGCACGCGAGCTTGCGAACCGCCCGCTCAGCAGCGAGGCGCGGCGAGCTGAGGTGCCGCTCGCGAGAGATCAACCAGCCAACTCGAGAGCGGCGGCCGCGAGTTGAGCTGTTCTGGACCACCGCCGCCGCCGCTGCCGCCGCCGCGCCGCCTGCAGCCGCGCCTCCTGGAGGCGGCAGCCAATTAAAGAAATTAAAAAAAAAGGAAAGCTTGCAGTCGGCTCTCCAACTCAGAGCGAGAGAGCGCTCTCCGGCTGCGGCGCGGGGGTCGCGCTTTTGTGCCCGCGGCGCTCCGCCGCAATAATTAATAAATGTAATTGATTTATTTGTATAGCGCCCTAAGAGAACGCAATCTCTATTCAGGCTTTCACATATGCCATGGGGCTCGAGCCCACGACCTCAGGAAGACCTTGATCGGGGCGTCGGGCAGACGTCGATCGGGGCGAGCATCTTAACCACTGGGCCAAACCAGATCCGCCGGGGATGGGCCTTTCGCGCGCTTAGCCGCGAAGCCGGGCAACTCGCTATCACCCCCTTCAATGCCAGGGCCGATACAGAAAAGCTCGTTTTTTTCAGGGCCTCCAGCCGACAACGCTTAGGCCCGGTCGAAACGCGAGAAAAGTAATACGAAGCCTCACTCACAAAACGAGAAACAACAAAACATCCCGCGGCGAGACCACGAGAGGCTTTATAAGGAGAATGCAAGGAAAAATCTCGTGGGATAGTGCGCAAGGAAAAATCGAGCATCGTGTCTGAGCCTCCGGCTTGAGTTGCATTCGCCCACAATTCGCCAACTTTGCGTATATAAGCTCTTGGCCATGATGGAGATCGTGTATTTGCGGCAGTACCGGAAGCGGTCACCCGTCCTGGCCACTTAATCCTGTGAGTGGCGGAAAGCTAACCAAGCTCAAGTCGTTCTGGGTTGCAATGCGAGCTTCTATAGCGGGGAGAGGCTGTTAACAGTACGCAAAACTACACTTGTCTTTGCGCTCTTTCAACCTATAGGCCTCTAAACGAGCGGCCTCTGATAGTGGGATAACTGTATCCTGCTAAGACGCTCAGAGTATCAAATTGAGCTTGTGTTCTTGGATGGAAAATATGTTTTCTTAATCCTTTATTCCTTCCTAAAATTAATAGAAAATACCTACTTTCCCACAAAAGTTTTGCTTCTGCGGTCAGGACTGCTATTTTGAAATTCTCCAGTTTTGCTGTTAGACGTAGTGCAGACGGCCAGCTTTCACATATAGCAAACATTTCGCCGCTACCCAAATTAGTGAGGGTAAAGCCGGGTTAGGCGGCGAATCTTGATTCCTGCCAACTTCTGTCCTACTTCGGTCTTCCTGCTTGTAGGAAGTTTACACGGTCAGTCTTCCTCTTAGTCTGGCTTCCTAATTGCTCCCCAGAGGGATCGTGGGAAAACTGTTTATGTCCGAGAGATAAGAAAAGGTCTCCTTCAATGCACCGCCTCAAAGATGAATCTTAAGCTTCCACGATTGCTTATATCTCCCGAGGCCTAATTGACTGATTCTATTTTAATATGACGAGCTATTAATTTTCCATAAACAGGGACTCGCGTCTTCGACGATTTCGTCGGTCGAGCTAGTAGTCCGCCTTGCTGTTTAAAGTAACGCAGAAAGGTGCCCGTGATAGCGCCTACGATTAGTCGTTTGCTAGTCTTGCCTGAGGCTTGATTATTGAACAGGTAGACATCACACTACGGCTATAATAGCTAGGTGGACTGCACACTGTGCAGTAGTATCCGTAGAAGTGTAGCAGTTCGTTTGCCTCAATAGAGCATTTTGTTCAGAGTAAGAGATTCGTGACTAGCCATATTTGATAGACATAAAATCAAGAGATTGCTTTCACCCAGAAGATGCATTCTTTTTCTGCGCGTGCGGACATTTTATCAAGACAGGAGCATCAAATTACTCAATTAAAGCGTCTTTTAAGATGTGCTACGCCTACAAAACATACTTCAGCATGCTTGTCTGATATCAAGACAAGCTCTGGGCACCTTATTTCACACGAAAGCATTGCAAGAAACGTCTCGAAGTTAAGTTGAACAATGCTGCTCGCTAAATAGGATTTCTTGCACTAAATTGGGTAATGTGTACAGTGTCATCATTTAATTCATAACATTTGCTATGTTTACAGGCTGGTACAGGGAAGAACTAAGAGCCATGAAGCTCGCTCTTCCGAGAATTTGGTGGAAATTGACTGATCATTCAATCGACTACTACTTCTACATTGTGGACCCTTCCAAACGTCAAACTGGCCACCAGAGCCTGGCCTCCCATCTGGCACTCTACGCGCTCCTCCTTACTCCGTTGCCCCAGTGCCGCCGCATTGCCCTGAGCTTCCCGTCTTCACACCTGCTGAGCAGACGGGTCACGGCCATATTCAGGCAGACGGGTCACGGCCATATTCAGGAGTGAGCAGAAAGTCAGTCATTGAGGAGGACAGTACAGATCCCACTTCCAATTTCACAGATGCGGCCTACGAGACAAAGTCATACGTCACCAATCAGAGAGAGACGTCGACGATCCGGTCAGAGAACTGGAGCTTCTCGAGTCCAGTGCTGGGCTGCTGGCATCTGGGCTCGAGGAGTGGAACTTGCTGCACGAAAGTCTGAAAGCAAAGCGTCGCCAACTTCTTCGGCCAATAAAATGGGCTGTGCTTCTTCAACCATGTAGCCGGTCCATTCGACGAGGCTATCGGAATCCGGTAACCTCGATTGAACGGCGCCTATTCATAGACAGTTTATCCGGGAGCCTCAAAGCCGCGTTGCTTCCCGACGGTAAGAATGATCCGTTTCTTCCTGCAGCTCACTCTAGACACCTGAAAGAGGACTGCACCAGTGCCAAGACATTGCTTAGGGACTTCAAATATAGTAACTAAGGATGGAGATTCATTGAAAACTACCAAAAAGGTGTCACTCCTGACGGTCCTCCAAGTTGGTTTCACTCAGTTTCTTTGTTTTCTTTGCCTGCGAACCGGGAAACTAAGGCACATTATCAAAAAACGTACTGGCCACAGCGGATCGAGCTCTCTGCAGCGAAGACAAGCATCTAGTGGGAACTACAGGTCACTACTCTCGGCAGGTTCTGATGCCACTACTGCACATAAAGTTAGGACTCGTCAAGCACTTTGTAACGAGTTCAGTCGCTTTCATGTACCTTTAACATGTCTTTCCACATCTTTTGGAGGCAAGATCAAAGCTGGTGTTTGCGTTGGACCAAAGATAAAGAAGATCGTGGAGTGCATATAACTTGCCAAGAAGCTGTATATCAAGGAGAAAGTGACTCGAAACAGTTTCTTTGCCGTAGTTCATGGGTTTCTGAGCCATCTCGAGGCTAAAAACTTTAAGCTGCTGGTCCAGGCTCTCATACAGAACTCGGCTAAAATCGTGAGCACAATGTCCGTTAAAGTCCACATCTTTAGTGATCATCTCGAAAAACGTGGGCTGATTCAGATGAGCAAGGCTTCTTTGAGGAAGCGATTTGTAGTATAGGGAAAATCTAGCGAATCTATTCACTTCTGAACCACTTTTAGCGATCATGTCTGCACGACTTCTGAGTCAATACGTGCTGATTTTGATTCAGTTTCTGTTATTTTTGACTAAATATAAACCATTAGTCACGAAAGTATCAGTTTTAAGCATTGAAGATTAGTTATTTAATTTCTAGTGGATCCCATCTTGATCACAAAAGCAAAGTCTGGAGGAAGAAATGCTATTTTATGTAATTCTGAAGCATATGCAATGCGGAAAGAAAACTAGAGCTCGGGAACAACAATTGCGTTACGGAGTGCCGTTATTACAGGTCATACCGCCGGCATGTAAGAGACAGACCATGGAAAGCAAAATGAAGTTAGTCTGACTCAGCAGCCTAATTTACACTTATGTAGCAGCAGATGAGGCTGGGGGGCCGTCACTTCCGCTGCCGAGGGCAATACAGAATTGCCTGCGATAACGAATTAGGCTCGTTGGAGACTTGAAGCGATTAGAGCGATTCGAAGAAATAAAGCGCGCGTATGTATGCTCTTCTTCGCGTTGTTTGTCGAGTTTCCGGACGTAGTCCTACGTGCGCTGTAGTCGCTTAAGGCGTACAACCTTTCAAACTCGTCCAGTTAAAAAATCGATGCGTCAGCACTTCACGGAAACTGAAGCTTTGCCAGTTAAATGTTTCACAGGCCGTATTATGGTTCTCGTAGTCAATGATGGTACGTCGGGTTGCAACTATAACCAAACGGAAGATATGCAAGTGTAATGCCGTATTCGCGAGCCCCACATTTCCTGCTTATTGTATGCTGTATGTTACCTTGTATGTTGACTGCTCGCGTCTGTCTTCTTGCTCTCAGACTCGCTATTTCAAGCACGGTCCAATTTTCAGCGACCGCAACAGCATGCTGAGACGTCGGAATGGGCGTGTCGGTCGGCTCACGCTAGCTCACAGCCGCTGGCTCACGGGAGGCTGAACATGTGGCCAACAACGTAGCCGCCGCGATCGAAGGCTGGCGTTGTTTGATTGGGCGCGGTAGTTGTGCGGAGGCAACTGTCAAACTTTGTTCAGCATTAGCTGCCCTAGGTTTGAATGGCTAATCTTTACAGCCTTTAAAGACACGGCCCTTGAATTGGATGCGATGTAATACCAACCCCGAGTAGCTGTGAGAGAACGATGGACTTAAAAGGATCCTGATCGAGTGTTTTTTTATGTCCGAGAATGTTTTAGTTATTGCTCAAGAACTTTAAATTGCACGTAGGACTGTCGTCCGGTGAGTGGGGGAGGATAAAGAGGAGGTTGCGACAGAAGAAATCACCTATTCTACACATAACATGCTGGGCCGTTGAAAATGTTCGTCCTTTAGAGAGGCAAAAATCTAGTATTGTGTACTTGTATATACGTATATACACCCATATGCAATAATAACATTAATAGTAAAACGTCATGTGTGCAACATTCTAAGAGAACTTAATCTCTCGATCAAGGCGCTTGGCCCAGGGGTTAAGGTGCTCGCCTTCGATGACCGAGTTCAAGGTGAATGCATTTTAGACCGAGGTCATGGGCTCGAGCGCCGTGGCATGCGCGAAGCGCCTGAAGAGAGGCCAAGTTATCTTAGGGCGCTATACAGATGAATTATACATATTATATATTTATATAACATAACCAAGGTTTAGTTTAGCGGCTTATACCTGCAAATGCAGATAAGAATATGTTGCAAATGTGCGAGTGTCTACAGCCTAGGTTTTGCGAAAACCATTACTGGAGGAGCGGGCTCGGCCGAATCCGCAGCCAGGCCGCGACCGCTGCTAGCGGAGCAGCTCCACGCAGGGC